>OMKX01114880.1:0-11793 GCA_900302425.1 Brosme brosme | reverse complement strand
AATGATGTACTGTACCTGTCAGTGAAACTGGACTGTGTGTCACTCATTGGGCTTCCGGATCTAGATTTGCAGCAAATTACTTCCGATTAACATTTTCCAGAACGTGATGAGGCAAACTCCTCCAATGTACTTCTCCGGCATTCGTCTCAAGTGGGCCAAGGTTTCAGGACGTCGTATTATAATCTATTAATGAATGTCGTCCACTGGTTCGTTGTTGCTCAGCCCGTCCGACTCTACGACAAGCTGTCTGCCAGACAACACTCCTGGTCTAGGTTGTATTTGAAATACAGTTATTCACCAATCTTGCAAATATGTTATAATACGATATTTAATATGATGTCTTCAAGTAGTCTCCCACCACGGCTACAAGTGATATGATGCCCCGATGGCCTCTGTGGATCGATGATATGAAGATGTTGGGGTTCCTTTGCTCCCAGTTTGTGTTCCTGTGTGTGTGTCTGTCTGTGTCTGTGGACGAGCCTCCCGGGAACAGGAGGACCTCACAATACTCGTCAAAATGAGTTCTGGTTATGGTGTTATAGCTTAGCGAAACAACTACAGCTCATAAAACCATATAACACATCATGCAGAAGACGATGCTCGTTAGATTATCAATATAAACAGTACTTGTTGGAAGTAAAGAGCTTCTCAGGGCGAAACCGCCTGGCGATGTGGAGCTACAGCTAACAGAGGAGCTTCAGGACACAACTTTGTTCTCCGCATCGATGGAAAACTGGAGGAAAGTCCCCTTCAAAATAACCTGCTGGGCGATCACCGAAGAAATATATAACATGGCACGAATGTGGATCGGTGTGTGAATTTCCCCCCCTTCTTAAGTCCTTCAAAAAGTCTTCATTGGGCAAAAAAAAGTCCCCAGAAGTCTGCTAGCAGCGCGCAGCTTTCCTGGACTCCATGTTTCCACGATCACTCGCTTCTCGGCAGAATCCCCGTGGATGGAAGCAGGCTAGTAATGTGGAGCTACCGGGTCTAAAACACTATTCCCACACCGGCCAAATAAACAACAGCGCGTCTAAAAGTTTAAATATCCAGAAAATCAACTCGAGCTCTCGATATCTTCGGTGCCTTTACAGTAAAATAACTAACGGAATGGTACCAGAAATCCCACTTTGTGCCGCTAGCAACGCCCTAGCCAGCTAGCCGAGAGTCCGCAGCTCCGCTCACCACTTCCGCCGGGGAGATGGGAACTCTGCTGCATGTATCACACTCTGCTGTATGTAGCACACTCTGCTGCATGTATCACACTCTGCTGCATGTATCACAATGCTGCATGTATCACACTCCGCTGCATGTATCACACTCTGCTATGTATCACGCACCGCTGCATGTATCACACTGCATCATACACTCTGCTGCATGTTTCACACTCTGCTGCATGTATCACACTCTAGTGCATGTATCACACACTGCTGCATTTATCACACACTTCTGCATTTATCACACTGCATCATACACTCTGCTGCAAGTATCAAACTGCTGCATGTATCTCACTCTGCTGCATGTATCACACTCTGCTGCATGTATCACACTATGCTGCATGTATCACACCCTGCTGCATGTAACATGATGAACACAACACAATAATACTACAGCCTTATTCAGTTATGCTGCAAGTTTTCATTATAGCATAATAATAAAACCTGAAAATAATTTATATAAATACATCTATAAATACATGACAAGAGTGACTACGGTACAATTAACAAAATAATAATAATAGCCTAATGCAATATTACTAACAAGGAACAATAATAAAACAGAAGTGAGATTCCCATCAACAGTTTGCATCGGTAATGAAGATCAATTATCCTTGTTCTAACTACAAAAAAAGCTATGACATGTGATGGACAGCTGTCATTAGGAAATTGTCATTTTCACCTTTGCGTTTATATTTTTGCCATAACTTCGTCTGTTGACCAATAATATGATTAAACTTGAGGGGCATATAAAACACACACACACCCAGCAGGTTGTTTGTTGTGTGTGAGACAACAGTTCTAAAAGGAGAACGTTACTGTACTGATGAACAATTGTCCAATTAAAACCATATTGCAAGTTGCTTCCCACCGTTTGTTTTGAACACAGATGCCACCATGTGGACACGTTAGGTAACCTTTATTGAAATGGAAAACAACCTTTTACACCCCTACCACCTGTGTGACTAAAAACAGTAATTGTATCTCAATAAAGCTGTCTATATTTTGACATGTGAAAAATAATGGAGACAAAAATGATCAGAAGTTATTAAAGTCATTTTATTACTCCCATATTTATGTTTTAGGGAAATTGTATTACATCACAACATTATTTTAACAACATGTTTAGGTAAGTACATTCAGATTTCTAAGGCACAAAAAACAGATTCCCTGTCTATACCATAGACACAGTATTGATCACATGATCCATTCATAAGCACCAATGAAATGGAAGAAGTCTAATATGAAAATGAACCAGTGATGTCTCAAGCATTTTGCTCAACTATCATTGAGTTAAATTTAAATCATATAGAATAATTTATAATGATGAGAGACACTAGCATCAATACGACATTCTGAAATGTTGCCATTAAGATATATATTATCTCTTTAATTATTTTTCGCTTGCTTTACACCATCAATAGGTCTTTATGCTTGTGTTTACATACTATGAAAACACATAGTTTTCATACGCATATGATGCGTTGTGTTATTGTGCTAGTGCATACGATGCACTAGCCAGTGCAAACATAAATAACAGCCAACATCATTACATAAATGTTTTTCTTTTTATATTTAACATGGATCAAAAGCAAACACGTTTTGTAAAAAGCAACGAATGTCATGAAATGGTGGTTTTCTTTAGACTCACTACGCTTACTCAACACAAACATGAGTCATACTTTAAGACAAACATACAAATTAGTCATTATCAAAAAAGAAAATACAAAAGTAAAAAAAAAAAGATTATTCATTGCACCATATTGATAATATTGAAAATCTTGATAAAGTCTGTATATTGAACTTCAGTGAAGGACCAAACACAGGCGTCAAGAGAATACTGACAAATCTTTGTGGCAGATACGATTTCACACATATATTCCTTTTTCACAAATTACGGAACATTTTTCTGCACAGATGTATCACTGTCATTTCCTAGAGTGAATTATATCCCCAAATATAATTTTTCACATCTTCACTTCCTACAATATGTCTCTTAGGGACACCCATTCATAGTAATAGCCACTAGCCCAGTTGGTCATTAGACCTATGGTCACTCAAATTTGAATGACGCTGAAATAAGCCTCTTAAGAATCAATCTTAACTTTGTAAAACATGCTTTCCTCTTTGATCAAGGTCCTCTTTGCTTGATCAACGAAGCAATATTCGCTGTAACATGTGAGGCAAAAACAGTATTCTTAAATCACTCTGTCTCTTGTACAGTACAGTTTCCAGTTGTGTAGACAAATGCACGCTCCCTTTGTCCATGTCATTTCCAAAATGAGCAACACCACATCAACAACAACAACAACAAAAACAGTGTAGAAAAAGTCATAACGACTTTCAGTCAAGTTTTCCTTCATGACCGTCGTCGCCCACCACCGCCCCATTCTTCGGGCTCCTCACTCCTTGCTCCCTCCACTGCGCCCGCTTGCTCCCATACTTCCGCTTGGCGAAGCGCCAGATGTCCACCATGAACACCCAGGACAGGGCATACATGGCCACGCCCCCACACTTGATGAAGAAGCGGGGCCGGGGCGAGATCAGTTCGCAGTACAGCATGGCCCCGCCCACAAACACCCGCATGAGCACAAAGAGCAGCACGAACGCGAGGTCCACGGCCTCGCCCAGCGCCGTCTCGTAGCGACCCGTGCGCCGCAGGAACCAGCGCGCCTGCAGCAGGGGGTTAGTGATCTCGCTTCCGAAGAGGACGGCGCAGGATTCTACGCCCGACTCGCCCAGCCACAGCGTGACCATGATGCCCAGGATGCTCACGGTGTGGTGGGCCAGCATGACGGGGCCCTCGGTACGGAAGTACATGCACCACACCATGTCGAAGATGAAGTAACTCAGGCTCAGCACCATGGCGCTGATCTGCAGAGGGGTGTTCTTAGTGCCTGAGGTTGGAACGGATAAGAGAAACTTAACGGTTACGGTAGGTTTCAACATACTATCATGAGCCAAAATACTAATCACGCTCTTAAGACCTTTGAATAGTAATTAAAACGATGCATAGTTAAATTACTGTTAAAAATAGGATTGACTTACTAATATCATCTTTTGTAAATAAATATTGTCTTACAAAATGGCTACACGCACAATTGCCTCACAATTATCTGACACTTTAGTTGAACTAAGACAATTGTGCCTGCAGTTATATTGTAAGACAGTACTTATTTTCAAAAATGTAAAGCAGCCACACCACGATAAAGGGTGATCATCAATGCTATGCGAGCCTACTACCTGGGTATGTGAAGGGCCATGGTCCGTCCACATAGCCGATGTAGGCTGTGATGCAGACAACTAGCACGCCATGCAGCAGGGTGACCAGGCGGCAGTTCCATTCATAGCCCCGGGAGCCATTGATGTTGCAAAGGATCATGTAAAGAGTGACCCACCCAGAGAGGCAAAGCAGCACGACCGCAGCAAGCGAAGTCATCCTGGAGCTAAAGATAAGAAATAAACAGTTGGCGATAGTTTATCAGTATCTACCATTAAATCTGTTGTAAAAAATGAAAAGATAAACAATTAAAAACATGAATGCATTTCTTTCTTTTACAAAAGTAGTTACAGTACATGCCGTGCCACCGTCCAGAGAATCACTGTGGAAATCTATTTGTAAATGGGCAACAATTGTGTGTACTGTACTGTGGCTGAACTCTGCCCCCACAGTAGGCAGGCTCACAGCGGGTGGGGTGATGAGGACGGCTCTTCTGTGACGATTGTACCATGAGCTGAAAGGATACCAATGGGCAGGACTACACCCTTATTGTTGACCGTTGTGAGATATCTAACGCGTGCAAGGAACTTGATGTAATCGGTTGCAAAACTAGCCGAGAGGTTACTGCGAGAGACAGTAGCCTTATTGACATTGCATTCCCCCGCAATGCATTGTAATACGAGCGCCAGAGTGGGACTTCACTTTGCCAGTTGACACAACAATTGCCACTGCCACAATAATTCAGTGTCGTTTTTGGTCCGTCCTCACATATGTTTTATGTTGGTTGATTTCTTTATCATTATTGGGATAATATCGTTTTTTTCTGCTGTGTACTGTCATAAAACAGCATCTAGACGTCAAGTGTAATGATAGGACGCGGAGTTTAGTCACATGGCATAAGGCAATGATAAGTAGGCTAATGAATTTATCACTAGGGTCTGAATAGGTTTGTATTATAAATACATTTAATAAATGTACATTTAGTAATGTAGGAGGAGGAAGATAATAGTCACAATGATGCTGATACAACGCTAAAACAGACCACTGTCTTGTCTTGTGACAGACTAACACAACAAAGTCCTCCAATAAAATCAATGGAAATCTTTACCTCGATGCTCACCTCGATGCGCGTCCTTGTAAAAAGGCTTCAATATGTCTCTATTGTTCAGAGATCGTTGATGCTAACACACGATGAACACACACCGCATCATGTGTTTACTCCTAGGATCCGGCATCCTTCGCCTCTGCGTTAACATATGTCCACGTATGAAAAGGGAATGTACGGCTGTATCAAGTGCTCCATACCTGTACCGACCAGCTTGTTGATGTATTTCACTGGAATCGGGTTGTTTTTCTTTCCGTTGTTAGGAGGGTCTGGTCGTGTCTCGAAAACATAACGACAGCGGCACACTGTGGTCATATGTACAAATTACAATTACGTTGGGTGATACCATCCAAGTGTGTGCAATGCTTGGCTTAGTTTTCCCAAAATGTATGATGACCATTCAAACAAACTGATTTCTTGGATCAACAAATATAAGACAAAACTTATAAAATAAATAAAATACATTGAATAAAATACTTTATTTCAACAATTCCTGTAAAACATGTCTGGAATAACACAGGGTCATCGATGTGTTTTCCCCATTAGAGGAAATATAGAAAAATATGTTTAACCATTTATTCTACAATTACATACAAAACACATCAGTGGAATTGTTAAGGCACTTAATCGGCAACACATTGAAATGTTTCAAACATTTGGTTCTCAGTTAGGAAGGAAAACACCATTACACAAAAACAATGATATTGAAGGGACATGTGAAATGATGATGGGGAAATATGAAAAAATTCAACAAGAAATCATCATATTGTACTGCAGACACGGTTGATTTCGATTTTGGTCCCCCTAGTTGGAGAGAAGTGCTTGTTAAATTACACAGTAACAATAATGGTTTGAAATACATCCATACTGAAACATGTATATGTGAACGAGAGGACAATGGTAAACATCAATGTCAACGGATGATGATGATGATGATGATGATGATGATGATGATGATGATGTAAGAAATAGTCATGTACAACCAGAAGATGGCAGTATAGTCTCATAAATACCGTGTGCACAGTGTTTGGTATTGGCATTAACACAACTAATGTAGACTGTTGGAGAGAATTTAAAGTGGCATCCCTCTTTCCATATTTTATGTAAGGAGGGCTGACTTTGGTTTACTTGAAACTTGTAATAATAAAAATATGACTATCAGGAATGGGCCATTATTCTTGATCACCTTGACATAAAGTTTGTTAAGCATCCCAGTGAAGAATTTTCGAAATAAGACTCAATGTCCTGTCTGCTGCACCAGACGTTTTGCTACCTAAATAAACCCAGCCTTAGATGGCAAAGCACACTTTAAGTACATGAAATTAGAACTTGTGTGATGCAAAAAAAACAACATAAGAATCTCTTGAGGTTGCTTTCCACAAGGGTACAAAAATAGTTCTCCATAATTTCACTTTGCAACCTAAATAAATAAAGCCAGCATCAGAGAAACATTGTCATTGTTAGTGAACCTATGTTACGAACAGCACACCAGCTGCTCTAAACTTGTGTTACTCCTGACATGGTTAGATTGGGTATTTTTACACAGATGGGCTGATCCACCATTTTATCTTCCTCTCTGAGAACTCCTATGAACTTCTTTGAAACCAAATGAACACGCCAGAAATTACACTGTTCAGCCCTGTTGTGCATAGACCCGTCTGTACGGCGTGGTTAGTCCTCCATGATATGCGCTAATGTTCATTTATTTGCTCCAGTTTTTTTGTTCATTTCCCCCCACAGTTCATTGGCAAAGTCCCCACTAAAAGTCCACTCAAGAAGATCCCTTGAGGCTTTTAAAGTCCCGGCCGTAGCTCTGCTTCCAAAATGAAGTTTTGTTTGCATAATGAATCTGGATTGTTTTAATTTGAGCCTCGACATCTGGATCCTCTCCTCCCCCCCTCTGTGGTGATCAACCCCCCCCAAAAAAACTCAGAGCTCAGACCGCCCTTCGATGGCAGGAGAATCGCCGGCCCTCTTCGCTAGGTTTCCTCGTCCCATAGACACAGCTGTTTCTGGGGCACATAGTAGGTGAACTGGTAGCCCTTGCTGCAGCTCTTTATGCCACACCTGTAGGGGGCGCCCTTCCCCGTGCTGTCCCGGCTGCGGCAGAACTTGAGCAGGCACGGGTACCACTCCAGACGCAGGCTGTAGATGCACAAGCATGGCTGCCACAGGTCTGTGGTGACGCGACAGGACTGCAGGCCGGGCGCGTCCGCCGTCTGGGGAAGGATCTCAAACACAGAGCCCTCGACTCCTATAGGGGGTGTGGCGTAAGCAGGCAGAGATCACGTCAGTGCTTGTCACACACACGCACGCACGATCATGTTTAGACTGGATACAACAGGATAGAGGGAATATCATTATTGAGGAAGAGGGATAAAGTGCACTATGAAGGGAGGCTTTATTATGCAAAGGAGATGCTACTGTGATTCACTCAAAGATAGCGGGGCCCTCTGGTATATGGTAAACCATGACCATCAACATTGTTTCCTGCGTAACAGTGCTGTCACCATATAAAAGCGCTGTCATATCGATTCGCCTCACCCTGCAAAGTTTGGCGCCCTCGTTGCCATTAAGATAGCGGGGCCTTTCGCAAATCTGTCTGTACGTACAACTAATTTATGCTAATCAGGCTTTTTTTTCCACCCTGAGAAATTACAATAAAAAACAAACAAGTTGCAACTTAAAAAGTAATGCTGCAATTTGGATTGGCGAATGCAATGTTTTTAAATAGAGAGTGGACAGTTTGGGAAAATGCAAATGGCGAGAGATAAGTAAGGGAGGGGGAAATAGCTGTCAGATAGCACAAAGAGCACCGTAATGAGTGTAAGTCTGAAGGAAACCATGGGCCCAACGTTTACCCCCAGAGATAACACTCGTGAGTCCTATCACCCAAACCCAAGAGTAAATAGGTGTCGAGATACACAAAGGGGGAAGACAGACAGCCAGGGAGATAAGGGGAGGGATAATACCAGCGACTGGTAGAGAAGAGATAGAGAGAGGGATAGAGAGTGATAAAGGGAGGAGGGAAAGGGAGGGGGAGGAAGAGAGACAGATAGAGAGAGTGAAGAAAGAGTCAGAAAGGGAGATATAGCGAGGGACGAGAGAAAGGGAGGGATAGGAAGAGAAAAGAGGCAGAGAGGGAGAGAGGATGAGAGACATAGGGAGACAAAGCGAGAGAGAGGGTGAGAGACGAACGGTGAGAGAGGGAGGGCGAGAAAGAGAGAGCAAAACCATAGAAAGGAAAAAGATAAGATATAAACACTACGCTAAGACCACACTAAAGAATAAAGCAGCCTCAATGGAAGGGCTAGAACGCTGACCTTTGTCCAGCCAGTGTTTGGCATCCTCCTGGCTGGTGTAGATGGCCTCACGGGCTTCGCTGCATACGTTGTAGACGTGGGAGCTGAGCTGCCCCGCTCGGCTCAGGTTCACTGCTGTGCTCATGGTCAGCTGCTCCAGGCCTCGCCGCTCCTCCGCCAATCGAATGGCCTGGGGGTTTTTCTTTACGGAAAGGATCATGATAACATTAATGACAATAAAAGAAAACACACGCTCAGACTCCTGGTTAGGGCCGCCATTGACACCAGCACTCAAATAGCAAAGCAGATTTGAAATAGTGGAATGCATACGTTAGCATGCGTTTCCTCGATACACATTGTTTTGACTGGGGCAGAAGCAATATTTCGGCCGCAGATGATTATGGTATAGAAGGGAGCATCATGCAGAAAATTACATTTTGATAAACATATTTATAACGGTAAAAGATAAACAAACAACTGGGAAGAAAACTGCCTACAGCTCCACCAAAAATGCAACTGATTTAATGATATTTAAAAAACAAACATATTTACAACAGTAAAGGTTAACAGGATAGATGGGGAAGATAAGGGAGGATACAACAGTGTTCCACCGCTAGCTCACCTGTCTGAGTCGAGCCATTGACTCGCTGGGGATGATCTCATTGTGGTTGAGCCGGGAGAGGAAGCACAGGGCCTGGTACTGGTTCTGTCCTCTCTCCAGCTCCCCCAGGATCAGCGCACGGAATATCTTCACATTCTGCAGTGCACACACACACACCCACACAAACACACACATTAGACACAAGGTCAGGGGAAAATGGATAAAAGAATTCCAAGTTGACAGCTTAGTGCTGTGCGAGAGCAGCTCACATCAGCTGGGAATTTAGAGGAAGAACACCAGCCAGGGTTTTCTTTGAATGTTATTAGTGTGCTTAATGCAGTGCCTCTCCAGACACACACTCCCAGCTCAATACGTGAAGGAAATACAGATGTTGGAACAGACCTGATCATAAAAAGTAAAGCGCAATGTTGTGTTCAGCTGTACGGGTGCCGCTGTATCCGACAGCCTGTTGATAATTAAAGCCGTCTGTCGGCCTGCGTGGAGAGTTCCTGCCCCGGCTGTTTACTGTCTCCATCGGCTCTCCCCACACACCCACACTCAGCCTGTCTCAAGCCCCTCGTGAAGGAAGTGGACCAGAGCGCATGTTGCTGTTGGCGAGCATGTGGGGAGATCTGAGATTAAACAGGGTTCCAAGAGAGAGGTGCATGATGGGAAAGTTTGATGGGTGTGCAAGGCCACAGACTCATCTCCCCCATTCATCCAAACACTCCTCCACCTACAGTTCCTTGGCCAAGACTCCAAAGACTACACACTCGCCTGTCCCCAAACACCCCTCCTCCGCTTTTCACACACCGGCTCCGGGAAGAGGAGGACAGGCTCCAAGGCCCCATGGGCCTTGGAGCCCCCGGGGTTGCAGGAACTGTTAGACAGCTCCTATCTATTAAAAAGAGCCAGAGAGGAGCCTTTGTTCTAGTCCTCAAGCACTTTGCTCAAAACTTCCCGTATGCAAAAACCTTTTCCAAACTACGCGGTTAACGGACCCAGCCTGAGAGGGGGGGGGTTACTGCAGCCCGCCTCCGGTTGGTTATCACACGTCCAGCAGTTTACTTTCTTTTGATCTTCTTCCCTGAAAACTACGTTTGACTGTCAAAGAGTTACTGGTACACACGCATGCACATTGCACAAGATAACCACACAAAAGCCTTTGCACTTTGGAAGACATATTGAAATGACAAGAGCTAATATTGATTTATGGGCCCTAATGTAACGTTATTCTCTGGAATTTCCACCTCCATGGTGACCTGGAACAAAAAATATTGTTTTTGGATGAACACGAACAACACACACACACACACACACACACACACGTAACCACCAGAGACTTGCCACAATATTTACTTCGCTGACTGATCTCGCAATGGTGTGCTGGAGCTTCCGAAAAAGATCAGACAACGGTTGATTAAAGAGCTTGTCAGGAGGAGATGTGAATATATATCACTGTGGGTCGTGACAAACCACCACAGACATAGATGGTGAAGGAGATAGAGCGGGAGATTATAACGGAAGCAGGGACCCAGCCTTAAGAGGAATGTTATTTTACCTACACACTTTTATCCGCTAAATAAAACACTGTATAAAGGACATAAGTCGAGGACCTCCCGTATTGTAGACACATGGCGCTATGTGTGCATGTACAGTTAATATGAAAGGTTAATATCCATGCACCATTCACTTCAAATCTATTCCTTCACCTTTTTGCACTCTCTCGATACGCATTTGCATCTGTTTTCATTGTCCTGTATATATATATACCTGTATTTGGCCAGACCTTTTTTAAGACTGGCCTAAAAACCTTTTTATTCATAAAGGCATTTCCTACTTTTTAAAAAATGTATACATTTTTTTTAAACTGTCCTTTTGTCCTTTAGCACTCTGAGATTCTGCTTAGAATGAAGAGTGCTCAACAAATAAAATGAATTATTATTATTATTATTATTTATATCTGTACATAGTTGTCAAACGTTTATGTTTATGTATATGTATATGTATATGTTTATGTTAATGTTAAGGTTAATGTTATGTTTACCTTTTATTCAGTTTGTTATCCCTGTTTTAGTTGTATGTCTATTTATGTGTGTATATTGAGAGCGTCATAAATGCCGGAGTCAAATTCCTTGTATTTGTTTACACTTACTTGGCAATAAAACAGATTCTGATTCTGATGTGTGTGTTTGTGTCTCTAAGAGAGGGCAGGAAGAGAGAGGGAAAGAATGGGAAGGGTTTTCATGTCAAATGCATGGATTGCCCTAAGGCTTTCTGGGTAATTATAGAGGAGCTACTTTGTTTCACTGTAAGCTAGTCAATAACAGCAAAGATGCCAGTACCTGTTT
>OMKX01114871.1:1719-11998 GCA_900302425.1 Brosme brosme | reverse complement strand
CGCGTGCACAAACTCACACACCTACATCATTGATTGTTAGGGCTTGTTATGGGAAAATGATAAAAACAGCCCTTGTTTTATCTAAACGCCAGATGTGGGGGTGGTTAGAGTGCCCACTACACATCCTCCACACAGACAAGACTATTCAATCAGAGGTTTCTCTCGCTGCTATTCCATTACATCAACAGTGTCTGAGTGGTTTATATAACCCAGAGAGCACTCTAATGTGACAGCCAAACAAATATCTCTCAAGGATTCCCAATTGGAAACGGTTTCTCTGGATATTGCATTACAAAAGCCTACAATGAGATTACTCGAACGGGCCCATATTGGAGGTTTCATTTTGGGTGTGCTTTTGATAAAACTGTCACGAATCAGCCCTCCCGATAAATGTGTAGACAGATGAACATACGAAGACATTGGTAAAGACATCAGTGAAGGCAGGCAGCTGGAACATATTGATGGAGAGATACAGCAATTGTGACTCTGAACCCATCTTTGATTACAAACCCCCTTGGCCCTTCAGGAGGGATGAAGCTCAGCAATAGAAGCGAGCAGAGAGGCTAACTGATACCGCTAGCTCGTGAATGCTTCCAGTACCTGCCCTCACCTGGCCAGGTTTTAACACAAGGCACACTATAACTTAACAGAAGACAAAGTGAAGCTTTAACACCGTAACTCATGATATCATTCCTTAACACCTTGCTTTGAGGTTGTGTATCTAATGTAGATATTATATTATATTACATTTTAACAAAAAAACAAAAAAGTTTTTTGTTGAAACTGAGCTTTATAAAGTTAAAATCTCTACGATTTTCATTTAAATAAATGTCAGTTAAGGAACTATCCATCGCCGAATGAGGCAACACAGACAGATATTATTAAAGCAGACTGAAATAAATTAGCAGCAAATCCAGTCCCATGACTATGTTTTAGATTTAAACTAAATTTATAATAACCCATTTTCCTCCCAGTTTAGCAAATGGATCATAAATTATGCCTGGTAAGTCCCCATAATAAATAATGCATTAAGAAAAATAAAATAAACATTTAATTTCAGAGGTCGATATCATCAACACAATATAGCACGTTAGCATTAAAGTCCCAATCATCACACATGTAAAAAAACAATAAAACGCCATTCATTTAGAAACAATTCACACAACATAACAATAACCCCATCTCATTGGTTTCCTTCTGTTGGTATATTACCCATGACAAACTCCAGCCACACAATCAGTGGGAACCATAAGAAACCAACCATTGAGCGAGCTACAACACTTCTTCCACAAGGCCACCACCGGCGACAGGCTGTTCCCCCCCTTACCTGTGTCCATGTCTGGGTTGATATCTCCGCAACAGGCTCCACTGGCCGAGTAGGGCAGGTCGCTCAGCACACCGACAGCGGCTGCCATGGCAGGGACTGCGAGGCGGGGATAAACATTAGTCAGGGAGGGGGTGGAGGGGTGTGGTGGAGGAGGGGGCGTAGGAACAAAAAAGGCCCACAGGTAAAAGGTTTCCGCTGATGAGCCACTAAAAGGGAACGCCTTAACGAGATCCGCACGACAACAGCGGAGTAAGGAGTGTGGACCTGAGGGAGGGAGGTGGGGTGAGAAAGTTGGTGGTGGGTGGTGTGGATGGAGGGGGTGCAACCTGAGCTGGCGTGTCACAAGATCATGTGTCAGGCTGACCGTCGCACCTCTGGGATCAAGGGAGGGGGGCGTGGTCCTGCGAGGACAACAGTAGAATGTAGGACGAGAGAGGATCGAAACCCCAGGGTGCCAAGTTACAAGCCGCAGCATGGGACTCAGGGCTCGCCAACACAGCAGCCAATTAAAACCCTTCTGAGGAGAGGGGCCGTTAAAGAAGATCGGATGTATTGCTCGTTGTAGGCTACACCACCTCGCTAATCTGTGCATTTGCAAGGCGATCCTCCTCATGGCAGGATTTGAGAATTTCAATCCTAGCTTGTGGTGATGGCACGATGCCACTGGGGTTCATAATTGATGGTACGCTGACACTGTAGCCACAGCAGGCTTTCAGACGGATAGAAGGGGATGACTCCTTGATTTGAACATGTGATTTTACACAGGACTTATCTGTGTATCGTAACACAATGCTCGCAGACTGTGTTACTGGGGCTAATAAATGATCCCATTACACACCAATAGCTACAGGTCAACAATGGACTGGTAATTTGGTTTATAAGTATGTACCATAATACACATGTATACTTTACATTATTGACAAACTACTTTTACTACTGTTTACTCCTTGGATTTGGATGAATGCGTCCTAGCAGATGCTTTTATCCAAAGTGTATTCAGACACATGTCATTAAGGAGCAGGTAGAGCTCAGGTATCTCTGCTCTAGAGCAGCCTACTGGTTACGCTGAGGACATGGGGGATTAAAGGACATAACCTTTCAACCTACGAATCAGCCAACGTGCTTCAGATATCAGCATGCTGTTATGAAGGTCTAATGTGTCTACACGGAAGGTAATCAGAATCTTCAAACTCATTCATTGATCAAAAAAAGCTCATCCACGCAACACTTGCTTCACAGGTTTCCCCCAGGACCGTACGTTGAGTTTATATGAAGGGTTTGTGATACTCTAGTGGCGCTAGGGGAGAGAGGTGCTATGAATGCTGGCGGCGGAGGCGGCCAGCACAGCAGTCGGCAGACGGCAGGGGGAGTGTGGGAAGGGACAGCCGTTTCCACTGAGCTAGCGAACACAGGAGCATTCCTTACTGACAGCAGGGTTGGTTTTTTTCTTCTTCTTTGCTGATCCCAGATCTCACAAACTGACTGTTGTGGTTCATGTAGCTCTAGTGTTAAATTTAGAACACACTTTGTTTAGATGGACTTTCCCTAGTGTACATTTTGAACTACAATTACAACTTCCTTCCTCCCTTTTTGGAGAACCTTGGGCAGCCAGATGAAAATAGAAATGTACATGTAATTTCAAGGATAACAGACCTTCCAATAACCCCACATGTAGCTCAATATTTTTACTGTAAAACTCCAAAACAACCTAAACATGATGCATAGTCATAAAGGGATGAATAGTGTGGCGTGGGTAGTCTGTTGAATGGCGCCCTCTGCTGGATGAGCCGAGGGCTGGAGGAGACTAAATCTCGTCATCTTATAGGGAAATACATACATACAATCAACTACAGATGAAAACAATTAATAGTGCATTGCACTTCATCACCACCCATTCATTTGACATGTGCGCTGGCAGATATGAATCATATACATGTAACGTTAGGTTTGTGCTCATTGTTCGACATATACGCGTAGTTTTGTTATTAAATCACAATGGTCACTGAAATGTAGCATATTTAGTGTTTTTGGATGAAAAACGCCAGGCGTATGCTTAACTTTGTACGTCAGGTTTAAGTTAGAATTGGCCAATCAGACACAATACACAGGCGCTGGTTTGTACAATGTCCCTGATTTATTCCATCAGATTGACACATGCTGCATTTACATTGTCCGGCATTAGTTTGAATCATAAGAGGAACGCACTTCTAGTTTCATCTCGAAACAAACATGCATGTCCGCTCGGAAAGTAGAAGCAACTGCAAACACACAGACTAGTATGAGTGGTGCTGATGCTGCATGCTAACGGGCTAGCACGCTACCGCTAGGTAAATAGCGATAAGGGGAACTAGCTGATGGTCGGCCTAACCTACCTTAACCGTCTACTGCAAATCCACTTCTATCCTTCTGGTTTTTAACAAAGATATCAAATACTCATCCGACATATTGGCGTTACACATGTTTACAGAATTAAATGAATGTATGGCACAATATAGAGCTATACTTCGTCGTAAGCCACATCGTTGGCCAGCTAGCCTAGCTAGCTAACAAGCTAGATTAGCAACCTGCCATGTTGTCTTCTGATGCTGCAGTCACGTGACCCCTCCCACTGGCCACGTGGTTATCTCCCACACACACTGACACAAATTTACACACTTTCAAATCTGAACACAAAACAATAGGATGATTTCAAGCAGATAAAATCGGATGATTTAAATGTAGGATATTTTTTATTTTTTATTAATTAATTAATTGGACAGCCAAATGAAAATATAAATTAGGCCTTTGAGTTGTAGAGTTGATGGTCATTTGGTTTCAATATGCTGTTTCAAGATGTAGCCTACGATAATGAGATCCGTCGCCTATAGACCTATAGCCTACATTATGGTCAAATCATGGGTTCTCCTTTTATTTTAGTTTCTACATGAGTTCTCAGTTTAATTTAAGGCTACACATTAATTATTAGTGGCTTGCTTTTATAAACAATTCTGTTTCAACAAGAATTGATTTACATGTAGTACATTTAGGGAATGAAGCCCTAACCCAATCCTATTTTGGTCGAGAAAACATACAAAACAAATAGAAAATATAAATGTTTGTAGATTTAACTTCATTCGAATTCATATCAAATTCAAAAGCACAAATGATCAATGGCAATTCAAGTTGCAGAAGGAAGCATTTAGTTTATGCATTTGTGTACCTTATGAACCTTAAATGTATCAGGCCTCCTCTGTTTGTTGTCGTATTACTACTCATAATTGAAATGATTCATCTCGGATTAAATCGTTTATATTGAGACCTGCAGTGTTAACAATCATAAAAGCATTGTCCACAAGAATTAAGACATCACTAAACTCACTCAGTATAACAATCACTATTCCAACCGAAAAGCTAAATCAAAGGTAGTATCATAGATGAGATGTGTTGAAAAAATGAGTTCCTAATTATCTGGGAGTTTCACATTTGATAATGTCTATACCAGCCAGTTGCTCTTAACATTAATCAATGTAACATTGATGAGAACATGTTCTCATTGATGAGAACAAATAACAGAACATCCGAAATACCACTGTCTCATAGCTGGACTGTGAAGACATGAGGGATCATCATACCTTTGTGCTGGGAGTCAAGGACATTAAATTCAGTCCGTTTTGGGTTTGTTTTTCCTAATTGAATTAGCAAATAATGGTACTTAGTCGTACTTTAACTTTATGACAATAATAATACAATCAAATATTATTTCGTATTCGTCGATCTTACTTTTATTATTGTATTACTTGATTTCGATTCTAATCATTTAAGCCCTCACATCAAGGTGGGCTAAAACGGCCTCATTGGCCAAAACAAGGTCTCCCAGCTACAAATCTGGCTGTTTAGAAAGATGTCCTGCAGGAGATCAAAGAGTTAACAATTATCTGTTTCAGTCTTGATATATGAGGTTGGTCCGATTGTAGGAGGCATAACAACAAGTTATGAACAGCTATTCTTCAGGGAAAAAATGACCAAAAATCCAACTCGAAATATCTATGTGCAGGCCAATCCAAACATATTATACACAGACAGAGATTTAAATTACAAAAGAATAACCATCATTGAGTTGACATCATTGACTTTAAGACCCACCCAAACAATATCCTCCAACAAGACATGCAATGCAGAAGAAGTAAAAGGGCTTTGCATCTACTTTTGGTCCGGGAGGCGAGAGAACTACGGAGCCAGTCCATCCCTGTGAGTCGGGCGGGGCTTAAGGTCCGCACTCATAAAACCCTAAACTCCTAAAGTCACTGTCAGGTGACGCGATCGACGGCAGACCAAGGTTAAGAGCTCTCTCTCTCTCTCTACACACAACATACTGGGAATAAACAATGCGCTTTTGGTTGCCTTTGTTCAACACATGGTAACAACAATAAAGCGTTTAAACCCGCATGAACTCAGAGCTGAGCTTCACAGACGAGGACCCCGGACGCACCAGAATTTGGGACTTTTGGACGTGTTGCGTTTGGTTCTGTTTCATTACGCAGGGGATGGTTTAAGTTTCCCGAGGAGAGCACAAGGGATGTGAGTCTGGAGAACACTTCTTGGCGTTAAAGGAGTGGTAATCGCGTTAAAAGAAAAGAAAAGGAAAGCGGTGTGTCATTTTGGCGATACAATAAAATGCAGCATCCCTTGGATATGGGAGCGCATTATTACCCGCCCGAAGCCCACCACCCCGACCACCGGTCGCACCGCTATAGGAGTTTCATGATCGAGGAGATTCTGACCGACCACCCGGAGCGCAAGGTGTCCTCCCCGGCCGGGGAGCTGCTCAAGTTCGGCGTCCAGGCGCTCCTGTCCGCGCGTCCCTTCCACAGCCACCTGGGTAAGATGGTCCGCATTTTGGCTGATATTATAGTTTATGTTTTATTGAACGACAGTTAGAAGTAGAGCACAGACTAGGCCGGCACATTTTAATTTCTCAAATGTAAGGCCTATAATAAAATGTGCTTTTTTTTAAACTTTAAACATAGTTATCCTAGTTTGTTAACTGTGTAAACGTTGCGCTCAAACAATAAACCCTGTGCGTAAAACCGCAGTAGATTAAGTTAAGATTAGAAAACGGCAGTGTGCTCTAATAAAATACGTATGTGGGTTTCCATATTTAAATATCTAAAGATAGGGATTAATACTCCTTTGATTTGGGATACAATAATTTATTATTGAGCCTAACCAGTTTTTGTATGGAAATTCGTCATCCGAAAACAAACCCAATATGCACGACCTGTATGATAAGCATTTAGTACGGTGTAACATTTTCTATAAAATATAAATCAGGAAATATTTAAAAAAAAAAAAGACTAATAATAGCCTAATATAAAATCTAACTCAGCGCGCCGAAACGGATTATAAACACGTTCATATTTGCATAAATCATAAATTACATCTCGAAATAATTGTAGATGGCGTTATGCCCTTCTTGATATTGGCTATGGCTACATATGAAATACCTCATTCAAAACTATACTGAACTCTGCTGAAAATAACTTAACTAAAACGATATGAGTTGAAGAAAACATATTGTGAAGGCATGGTTGTAATTATTAAAAATAACAACAGGACCACAACTCGTTCCTTTGGGCCTAGAACGGATCTGGTGCAACTTAAATGATCCCAATGGCATAATGTTGCTAAAGCCTTATTTAGAAAAGCCTAAAATAACCAATAGCCACTGTACACACAATGTAGGCTGAGGCTATAAACGACCTGCTTTTTCCATGTTGTTTCTTTTTCTATCCACAGTTTTAAAGGCCGAGCAGGCAAGCCTTCTGAAGTTCCCCATGACCCCGCTGTCTTGTTCCCTGGGACCCATGGGCTCGCCGCTTCTGTCCGGTCCTCCGGGCATGCAGATCGGCTCTGCGTCTCACCACCTGCCGCTGGACCTCCACCTCCGCAGTAAGCTGGAGCACCACGGCTCCGACGGCAGTAAAACCAAAAAGGGCAGGCGGAGTCGGACGGTCTTCACAGAGCTTCAGTTGATGGGCTTGGAGAAGAGATTTGAGAAGCAGAAGTACCTCTCCACGCCTGATAGGTAGGTCAAGTGTTTAGCACACTTCAAAATAAAACAGATAAATAGGCTGCAATTAACCGACGCACTATTTCATTAAGACCTAAACGTGTTTCCCCCCCACACACAGAATAGACCTCGCCGAGTCGTTGGGCCTCAGTCAGCTGCAGGTGAAAACGTGGTATCAAAATAGAAGAATGAAATGGAAGAAAATAGTAAGTTTCACTCTTTATTATGATGACGGTGAACTGGGTTTTTAACATTATTATCACTCATGATATATGAATTTAATGAACAACATTTTTTTTTTTTAAATGAGCGGAATTGTTTATTGAGGCCACTTTATTTTCAACCATCTATCTATACCACCCTATACACAAGTTAACATTCATATTTTTGCGTAAAGCCTAGTCAAATGTTTGATATTATGTATCTATGCACATGTAAGCCAATATTAATGCTTTTGATTTAATATATGTGGATTACATGGAGACCTAAAAACACGACCTAAATCCTTTGCTTTTTATTCTTCTTCCTCTGCAGGTTCTCCAAGGAGGGGGACTCGAGTCGCCTACCAAGCCTAAGGGCCGTCCCAAAAAGAACTCCATCCCGTCCAGTGAGCAGCTCTCGGAGCAGGAGAGATCGCGGGAACTGGACCGTCAGTCCGACGCCTCGAGCTCCCACTTGGACATCGATCAGGAGGACGAATGACACGCGTGTCGGCAGATATTGGACGGCACTGTAGTGTTGCTTGCGGACACTCTCATTCTTTGAGACATTTGGACTCAATACGCATGGCAGAGCGTCACACCACATTTTGGACTGCAGATTGGACCCCTTTTGGCCCGGTCAAAGAGCTGTAAGGGCCACACATGTCCTAAACGCCTCTTTGAACTCATCAGAAGGTGCTTGCGGATGATGATGATGGTCTACCATGGTCCGAAGAACATTCCCCTAATGCCGGACTTATTCTGTTACCTATATTGGCGCTAATGGACATGGCCATTGGCTACACCGACATCAAAGGCTGAAGCATAGTAGCCTATACTCTAAAATAGGACAACAAGAACATATGACAGTAGGCCTAACCCTCATGCATTCCCCTATGATGGACCTCCGCCTTGGAGGAAGGGAACACACACTTGTTGCAATTGCAATGGTCAACATGGCGATAAGGGATCCGATCCACTCTTACTTTTCCGTTTTGCATTCGTGTAACTTGTATGTTTTAATTATTAAATATATTTTCCTAAACTATGCTATTTTTCCAATTTGAACTTTACGCATTATCACAAGAAGTCAAAGACCTCATCCACATTAGGGATATCATGGTGGTCTATAAAAAACTGTCAGTTAGTTATTTGTTAGTGAGACTAAGAATTGCAATAGTAAAATGTAATTGATTTATAGCAAAACACAACAGGACTTATATTATGGTTTGCTACAAGAGGTTTCTGGGAGACGGAGGGCTGGATTTACTAGATCATCTATAAAAGTAATTTATGAATCATTAATTATCCGAGGTCTGGATAAACAAAAAGCAGATCCCAAATCTCTCTGCGGAACACATTGTTTATGTTCTGATGTATAAAGAAGAGAAAAGGCCAGTGCGTTGACGTTTCAAAATGGTTTGCAATCCTTATAAGCAGTTCAAGGTCTTTAAATAATTTACAGATTTATATTTGAACAGACGCGTTTTGGAACATGAAAGGATATTGTTCTAGAGTTAAAATAAAACGTTAAATAAAGGACTTAGCCTACTTTAAATCATCCTTTACAATGTTAATGATTTTGCCTATAGACAAGGTTACATCTACATACCGTAATAGGCTACTATATAATAATTGTCACATTTATAATGCCTACTAATTTAATGCATATTTTGAATTATTTAATAGTAATTCATGTTATAATGCCAGATTATGCCATAGGCCTCCCTCAATAATACAAAAGAAAGTTGAGTTTATTTTTGGCCAACATTAAAGACAGGGACGGTAAGTAACGTATAGTATACAATACTGTCTTCCCATTCATTTACTCGCCAGATTAAAAATATTTCCATGTTTGTGTAATAATAAATATGAATATAATTAATTTGTATAATAGTAATATTAAACAAGGGTTGAAGGTGATGTGGAGAACAGCAATGGGATGAAATCTGTGAAACCCTAGATATTTAAACTGTATCCCAATCTATCAACGACATGAGAACGATTTCAACTAACATAAAGTGGCAAACAATCAAATCGAGCTAGTCAATTTTATTGACTTAAGATTATCTCTCTCTCTCTCTCTCTCTCTCTCTCTCTCTCTCTCTCTCTCTCTCTCTCGAATCACTTGAATCTTGAACATAATTAACCACACGGGTCAGAAAAGCACAAGAGTGAAACATTAACTAACGTTGTACTTCTCTGAAGTAAACTGTGTCTTTAATTGATAAGCGTTACACGGACACATTTCCCAAGATGAGATCATTATTATATACCAGTAACCTAAAGACAATATAAACGGTAGTAAACTGTAGGCCTACCTTATCTATTCCGGGATGAAGATGTGTTCTGCCCCACACGGTATAAAGTTATAAAAGTATAAAGGCAAGGGAAGAAAATTAGGTAAAAGTGTTCCTAAAACAGGTAAATAAGTGAAATTAAAATTATTAAATCAATGAATTATTAATAGATTAAAGTGGATTGAGAGAAAGATTGATCCTCATGGCTGCTCACTGCGGAAGACTGAAGTTCAGAAGAGGAAGTCGACTTTAACGTCTCAGGGAGGAAGCGATGTTAACACACACACACACACACACACACACACACACACACACACACACACACACACACACACACACACACACACTCTAGTTATGAGTCTAGCAGCGCCGTTCTGCACAAGCTCGGGGCTTTTCCTAGTGG
>OMKX01114821.1:0-11612 GCA_900302425.1 Brosme brosme | reverse complement strand
GGGAAGTTACAGCACACTAGAACAATTGTTTGTCTTTGCTGCCATCTAAAGGTTAAAATTAACACTTTATCTGACTGAATTAACAGAATACTACGTTGGTCTATGTACCCTGTGATGTGTGTGTCTCTGTGAATCAACTGTCTGTAAGATAAATACTTTTCCATTTCATCTTGGTTGAACTTGAGAAAACCTTAACCCAAGTATACACAAGACTTAAGTGTATACGTATTAGACCCCTAAACAATGTAAATAATAAAAAAAAATGCTTTGTATATCATGTTCCCTTTACAATATCTGTTCTTACTCCATGTGAGCTACTATTGCCCAGTATGATAGAGCATAGTATATTGAACGGGACCACGCATTTGGTCGGCCGGCCCGCGAGAGTCAAAAAGGTGACCACGCGTTTGTCAACGCCTCCCATTCACGTTGTATTGGACACGATATTGCGTGGGGCAAGGGGTTGTGGGAAGGCACGCACGCAGGCGGGGGATTGCGGTGTATTGAAGGGGCTGGACAAAAGTTTAACTTTAGTTAACTTTATGCAAATTAGCGCATGGTGCGGCGCGTGCTGCAGCATGCGTTCGGCCATGTGATTGGACAATCGACATTCACTGAGTACTGGCGGACCATACGGACCCGTGGTGAATTTCATTTTCTGGTTTTAAGGACTTCCACCGACAACGTGGTACCTGGTAAACTAAACTCCCACAAGCAGCAACAACAGTGCGATGCAACGCCTTTAGTGGGGCCGGCCGGTCAGAGTCACTGCAAAACCCTATTTTGAGCTCTGTGGTTGGTCGATTTCTGTACCACAACAACACTTCATGGGACTAGTAATGCAACATGATTTTCTCAAACTAGTTCACAATTATTTGTAGCAATGATTAATTAGGTAGGGTTTCTCATTACTCACGAGAAACATAGTAAAGAATTTCGACCCGTTTCGTTTAGGAGTTTAGCAATTTCTAATATGCATAGCATTGCATAACATTCTATGCCATCGCTTTATAGAAACATTAACAAGGAAGGCAGGCGGACATGTTTTGTGGTGACCAACCTGGAACCCCAGCCTGCATCCAGGGTCCGATGTCGGTGCCTTCCCCGTGGGGCTCCAGCCGCGTTGTATTCATGGGGGCCAAGAGCTGGACCACCTCCTGCATCACCTGCCAGCACACAACCATGTTTCTAGTATCTTTTACAGTAAGGATTAAGAATTGTCTGGGGCTTTTTTATTTTATATTTAATGTGAGATTTATATTCAACTGTCACTGTCAGTTTTATTCATTAGGTTTTTTGTTGTGTTTTGATGTTGTGAATCCGTGCCTTCACTGCTCGTTTCATTCTCGAGTTTTTTATTTTTCACTATTCATCAGGTTCCAGTATTGTGCCATGATCTTAGTCACGAAGCAAATTAAAATGTGTTCAAAGCACTACAATTGTTCTGATTACATATGCGGATAGCCTCTTAATCTCTGACGATCCATCAGGACTACACTCATATCTACCTTCAGGATCCATGCTCACCTGAATGTGATCTACATGAAAAACAAGACTTTTTTTGTCTGTTTAATTTAAACACTAGAGTAAATAGTTAACAAGTACATAACATAAGACCTTACTCATGTGTCTTCATGAGGGCCTATTTCATAATTTGTTTAATATTCGATTATTGTATCACCTCAAATAAACGATAAATGCATCTTCCTCCGAGGTCACATCACAATACATTCCTTTGTTCAGTGCATAATCCGTCGCTAGAAGACCAAACCACATGTTTGTCATGATTTCCAAGATGTGCAGTGCAAGATTCTCATGTCTGCAACAGCTAATATGGGATTGGACTCTATGTTTTGTCTGCATTGTAAGGTCCCATTGCATTAACGACAGGTGTGATACCATCAGATGAGCCCCTCGCCTACCTTCTGAGCTGCTTGGCTGCCGGTAAACTGCAGGGCCACTGGAGCGAAAGTCCCCATGTCGGACTCCATCACCAGGTCATAGTTGGAGATGTTCACCTGTCACATGAGGGCCAGGCAAGAGAGTGGGATGGAGGGGAGGTCACTGGTAAGAGCCGAGCACCATGTGAGGCATGAAAAATATGTTAAATATTATGACTTCTTTTTATTTATTTTACTATGACCAACTTGCCAGTTCAAGGGTATCTTTCAGTGTAATACGAATACGAATATCAGATTTTGTGTAATATAATTGCAAAACAAACCAGCCAAGGCTGTCGGGAACACCTAAATATATGCTAATTAGCTTTAGTCAAACCCTAACCCGATGGTTAGTTGAGACAAAACCATTTCATGCGGACCGGAGTAAGTGAGTAAAAAAAAACGAAAGTAAACAAAACATTACTCCCCCTAGCTTCCCTGTGGTATATGCTCTTTGTGGTTTATGCTTTTTGTGGTACTGCGAAGAAGTAGCAGTTATAGATACACATGTGGTAACACACTAATCTACGGCTCTTCCGCACCCTTTCATTAAGTCAGAGATCACAAAGATCAGAAGTCTGTGATTGGTTTACATCCAGACTCGAGATTGAAACCAATCTGATCTCAGTTCATAACGTTCCCCCGATACAGAAGTGTGTGTGTGGTGGAGGGGAATAGCAGCGATCTCGACATTGAGTGAAACCCCAGTGTTTGTGCATGTCTGCAGGGATATTTAGCAGACACACAAGTACCTTGTGTCGCTCGTAGTACTGCTGAGCCCCGACACCTCCTTGCTCCTCGGCGGTCCAAAGCACGGCTCTCATGGTCCTCCGTGGCCGTAGGCCTGGACACACAGCGACACGGCATTCCCATCAAGCTTCAAATTTAAACGGACTAAATTATGAATGATTGTTTTTTATAAAGCTATCAGACACATTTTGACGAACATTCTAATTTTTTTTCTTGCCGAATCAAATTCTATGCATTTTGAACCAAAACATTTTAGGAAGCATTTGTCATGTCAATCTTTGTTATGAATCATTAAAAATGCATCGCTATGCTAGTTCCTATGGCACACTGGGGAATCGGTACAGAATTGATTTACTATAGTAAATAAATAAGTATAAAATAAGTGTGTGTGTGTGTGTGTCTAAGCCCCCTAGCAGCGGTCCAATAGACTAGGGTCCAAAAATCTGTTTTTACACTTCTGTGCAGTTGTTGTTGTTCCCTTTCTTACTTGCCTAGGTCCTTGATGATGGACAGGGCCTCCCAGGAAATGATGGCTCCTCCCCCATCGTCCATGGCCCCCTGGCCTACGTCCCAACTGTCCAAGTGACCACTGAGCATGACAACCTGGCCGGTTGAATGAATCGATATTAGAAATGACATGAAAGTAGGAACTTTCTACAAAAACACAATAGAATCATCACTTTAGAATAGGTTGCCAAACACTTTTCTGGACAAAAGTCTTTGTTTGCTCCTGAAGACGAGTGAGAAACTGCCCCAACCACCAACCAAAACGTATACCGGATATTGGTTTGGGATTCAACTATTTATCTTGATAGTCACTACAGCGTAACCAAAGTCCACTGAGGAATTGAACAGCTAAACACATTTGAACTCAAACAGACAACCAAAAAGATAAATATTAAAGAAGAGTTCAGACATAGAGCATGCACTAATACAAATCTTTCAAAAGGGACAGAATAGCCAGTGAGACATGATCTGGTTATTGTCAGAATTCTGGCAGTGGCCAAAACAGTTTTCCACTTCAGAGGGAGCGTCCACCCTCAGAGGGTAGACTGTCTTACATTCTACATACACATTGAAATATTCCCCCTCTTGACCCAAACTGTTAAACAGAGGTTTCTTATAGATTATACATAATTAAACAGGGCCAGATACATGGATAATATCTCTCTTTGAGGGTCATCCAGACTGACAAATATCCAGACAGTATTTTGAAATTGAACACTCAGCACCGGAGCACTCACGTTACTAACATGATTCATGGCACATTTCCACCATCCATATCCGGTGTGGTACCTGGCGTCTTTTCTCTCTACTGCACACATCTCTCCCCCACAGGATGACTCACTCAGACTAATAAGTGATGTGTCAGCACGGAGGGCTTTTTGTTTCCCTTTTCGGCTGTTAGGGTATGTCATGGATTTTGTGGAACAGCTGACATCAGCGGAACTGCTGTCATACTAACTTCCTAACGGATCACCGTGAATGTTGCACTTCGCAAAAAGAACTGGAAAATTGTGAGTTATCATGTCATTCGATAACTGGCAGAACATATCATAGAAACAAAGTGATACATCCGGATTTGCTCAGAATGTGTCAACGTGACAAAACCTGCTTGGCAGCCCGTAGCAGGCATCCCATGATGAGAGGGAAACATGAGATCACATCGTTGGTTGAAATCGGAGGGTTAAAATGTGCACCTGACCCTCATTAGAATTCAATTAATCAATTTAATCCTATAAGGGTTATGAGAAACACCTGGCAGAAGATGCTATATGAGCAGCTCATTCTGCCCAGGAAATGAAAGCTGAACACAGCTCCTGCTGAGTGCGACAGATTGAATAAACGCACACATTAGAATAGGCATGCCAGTGGGCAGCAACGAGGGAAATGACACAACTTGCTGTGTCAGTGTTAAAATCTTTTTGTACCCTTAAATGTATAATTGTTGAGTTGAACTTGCTATGGAGTCTGAACAGAAATAAACAGTTTCTGTTGCCATGAACACAGGGAGTTGCACAGAACCCTTCTCTCGGTTGCTCCAGAGACGCTTTCTTTGCCGAAGCATGGTTAAGTATGGTGAGGTTAAATTCCTGGCTTGAGGCTATTCATTAGCTGTACTTGAGGTTTAGGGATGGTTCACCCAACTCGCTCACAAAAAAGGTAATCAGGATTGTTAAAGGGTGTAGCAATGACCTCAGCTAATCAAGGGAACTTCAAGCATAAAGTTGTGTGGAAAAGTGCAAGTTAAGCGTTGACTGTAGTCATACTGGGAAGTGGGAACCAATGAAAGCATGCAGATCAGATAAGACTACATCTGAAAAGACATCACTTCTTTATTAGAAGATTTATCCAACTATCATTTGAGTCATTGATTACTATATAATACATGATGAAACATACTATTAAATGAAAGTCGAGATAAGATGAGTCAACGTAAATGAGTGATGTGATGAGGCACGCCCATCACATATTAGAGATATTTAGCCTTCAAAGATCTGGAGTGGTGATCGAGGACAATGGTATTGGAAGACTTGGACTTGTTATTGGAAGTAGAGATCAACAGACCATGGAGAAAACATTCAGCAGTGAAGTGACATTCAAGGTTCATGCCTTCACTGAACCAAATAAAACCTCTCCCTTTCTTTTCCTTCCGAATTTCTTGTTGCGTGTGAAATTGTGAAATCAGTCATATATTGATATATTGTGAAATCACAGATTGATATATTGTGAAATCACACATGACATGACTTGTGTCCGGATGCTCTATTGCATTTATTTTGAGTATGTTATCTAGGTTGATTGACCTACAAGCCGAGGGTGATACTTGAGTCAGCAGCATTCCCGATAGTCCAGCCTAGTTCAACAGTACCCATAATCCTTAGCACCTATCCATAGCTGCCCGGTATCAAGTTAAGAGATAAGATAAGGTTAGACTATATCAATCCCAGAGAAATTTGGGGGCTACAGCTCTAGAAAGTAGAAAGAGATAAAACAATAAAAAATAACAATGACGGTAAAAAAAGTTACTTATTTAAGATCAAACTGTCAGTAAATAAGTAACTTTTTTACTCTCATCGTTTGTTTTCATTTTTCAATCAGCCAACCAGTATATACACTCAGGTGCATTGAAGTTTCTGCAAACTGGGAACCGAGCATTTTCCAGAACAACTAAAGACATCAATCATCTGGTTATCAGGCAGCTGCTTGTGACCAACACCCGTTTCATGACATGACCAGGTAGTTCTGTCTTTTCCTACAACTACAAGGCGGCGGTACGGACAGACCCCGACAGCCCGAACCCCCAGGTGGGTACCTGTTCAGGGTGCAGCCAGCCCTTGATCTCCGCCACCGTGTTGAAGGAGTCTGCGTCCGGCAGCGTCTTGGCTCCCATGGTCACCCGGACCACCACCCGCTGTCCTCTGCCCACCATGCGGGCCATGAGTTGGGCGTCCTCCACCGTGATGCAGGCAGTCGGGATCCGGGGCACCCCGGCCTGGTAGTCCTGCCAGCCTGTGTGAGGACTTGGCAGGACGGCAGAAAGACTCCAGTAAAGACCGTGATAACGGAGATCCCCTTGAACTACACCCATTTTCTTTCTTCTCCATCGAGCTCGGCTTTATCACTACCAGGTTAAAGGGGCCACCCTTGATAAAAAATATACTCAACGGTCAAAAGGAGACTTAAAATTGGATTACCGTATCGCCACTGAGGATCCTATTTCACGCTTTGTCCAGACAATGACATTATTTATCTTAGACAGACAGACGGGGGAATACCTGTTGATAGAAAACGGAGTGATGGAGCGGATGAGCGCGGCCACAGCTCCTAGTTTGGCGGCCTCGGATGCGCCGAACTCCCTGTACGCCACCGTCTCAGGGTAGCTGACAAAGGGCTGGTTGAACACTACGATCCTGCCCGTGACATTGCCCGCTCGGCTCTTCAAGTCCTCAAAAGAGCTCACGACCACCACCTCTGCCTCTATGCCTAGAGACGGGTCAGGACATGCAGAGAGAGAGAAGGTACAGAGCGTCATTATACAGTCTCACAGTGTACCACTGGCTCATAGATTTGGACCAACTCTAACCGTTAATGAAGCAAGGCAGTGGATGCTTCAATGGGAGAGAGGGGATTGTTAAGGTGTTATTGACGTAATGTGTGATGGTCAAAAGCCCTGATGATGAAACCATCGTAACCGTCTCTCCTAGCTTCACGAAAACATTGATTCTATCAATGATCGGCTTTCTGTACATTATCCTGCTAATTAAATGGGTACTCACTAAAGAAATCAATTATTTGACACCAAAAATAACTAAACATATTTATTGATTTAGAAAACAATGTATTGCTTCCGCTAAAAGAAATTGTCACAGCATCCGTAGCAACGGTCTGATATTCACAGCAGCGGTCTGCTATTCCGAAATAACAGACTGTAGAATACTCTAACTATTGTAAACAAAGCTGTGTTATAGTGTTTGTCAAATGACATTGGTAATGGATGTTTTAGTGAAGCCACGATAGACTGACGGTTTCATCACTGGACAGATATGTTGCTTTAAGATCTTGTACAAGATGAAACAGCCTTACTATCCTCTCTACGTCTCCCTGACTTGTACCTTCAGGTGGAGTCCCCACACTGCTGCCCAGCCCCAGCATGGCCAGCCTCTTGGGCCTCGGTAGAATCATCTCAGCCCCCTCCTCTCCTCTCACCCAATGAGGGATCTTCACCGGCTCTGCTCGTCAGGAATCAAGGACAACCATCATACTCATGGCTATAGACAAAGCCAGTTTTTATGTTTTTACAATTGTAGCGTACAGTAAAGGTAAAGGTTGTTGTATGATAGATCATATATCCATGTGAGAAACTCCTTATTGGGATTAACCGCTTGAGATGTATCATCTCGTTTTCAAGGGGGTCCTCAATGACAACATTACAATATAGGCACATTTAGACAAAACATTTAACAAAAAAACAATAACAAGATAATTTAAACAATACCAAATGAGACAAAAAACACAAACAAAAACAAAGAACAAAAAACAATAGTTATAAATGAATCATACAGAATCAGGAGATCATGAGCAGGGCATGAAAATGGATCCTTCAATCACAGATTATAGAAAAGTATTCAACATTCAAGAACGTGAAACGATTGAAAAGGGTCAGTTTGGAGCAGCAATGGGGTGTTTCTGTGCTAACATCATAGGCCATGTTAATAGTGCAGGCATTAAATGCTAAATTCTTCCATTCAATCACTTGTCAGACATTGCACATGACCAGAGAGCATCATGCTCTATTTTATTGATGTTTAGTTTGTTCCTATAGTTTGCAATTAGCTCATTTTCTCAAGACATCACAAAGCATGACTTGACATCATTTACTATTACAGTCATGCTGCCGTCATCATGTAATTTGTGGTATCGACCAAAGTATTCTACTCCCTAGCCAGTCCTCAAACTATCCCAGATAATTCACACACTTTGCGTGTCACATATGCTGAAATACGTACATAAACACGCAATCACCGACACCTCTCAACCACACACACACGCCCAATTGCTAAACAGCTAAATAGTTCTGCAAAGTATGTCACGGTATTAGGGCAGATCGGTGAGCACACAAGTGCCTTCTTCTAAAGTATCTCAAGTAGAGGACCCCTGATGCTCAACCCTCCACACTTCACTATCACTCCAACCATCTAACTTTAAAGGGCCCCTTATAGTACCACAAGCTGTGAGTGTGACCCCCACTTTTGATGTCAACAAGTCACAGGCCAGGTTTTGAAACGGCTTGTAATGGCCAATCAAACTCACAGCTGGGGGTAAAATTGGGGCCCTGTATCTCTTAACCTTTCCATAACTACAGTCCTTCTAACACTCCATTTCCAAACATGAATCCAACTGTAAATATATCTAATCCTTACTTCCATTGTTTAAAGATGGATGATCATAGCAAGATAATTGCTGCTATCTACCTTACTAGGCTTTATTTGGGCAATCTCTCACAGATCGTTACTTTAACCTGAGCTGCACTGTAGCCTAGCCCTTCGCTTAGCTGCACCACAACGTATGAGAAAGCAGTGGGCGACCCACCAGTTGCTGCAATCAGGTTGGAATAGAAAGGAAAGCAGATGATTCTCTTGTTTACCAGAACAGACCATTCAGGGTTACATGTGTTTTCCAACCTATTCGACACCCACACACATATTTATTTTCTCACAAACACGTCGCCAGGTGCTTTAGTTCATTTATGAAGTTTCTACCAAAAATCCAGGGGGTTGACTTAAACGACTTGGAAAGACATTCTGTGTCTGGAAATGTCACTAGTGGAGACGTCCAGAAAAACACAGACACACACACACAGTGTGTGTGTCTGTGTGTGTGTGTGTGTGTGTAGACCTACCTAAATGTACGTCCAGGCCATCTTGGCTCATGGCGTTGTACATGTATGCGATGGCCAATTCCAAGTTGTGGGAGCCACTAACTCGGTTGCCGATGGCGTCCGTGAAGTTGGACAGGCGTTGATAAGAGCGCTTCTGGGCGGAGCCGGACAACACCAGCTTGATGATCTGATTGGCTACGTCAGTATAGCTCGCCACCTCTTTCGCCATGTCTGAACAGGAACATAAAGTACATCAATGTATTTATGTGTGTATGTATGAATGTATTTAATGTATCAAAAGGGACTGCTTGTAGGATTTTCACGTGCATAAATCCCTCTCAATTGCCAATAAAACACAGCCTGTGGGCTGATTTATATCACATTAGAACCAGGCCGGTTTTGCTGTTTAAAGTCATTTTCAAATTGTATGAAATTTAAAACGCAATAAGGCAGTCTGGCTGAAATGGTTGAATGGCAGCAACAGCTATTATAGACAATGCTAAGGACGCAACCACAACCATGCCGCTACCGCACCGATGTCCAGAGCAGAGCACTGAGCATAATTCAGAATGCGAGGAAGACTGTGTACCTCTCTGCATGGGCACACACCCGCAGCTGACCAGCAGCAGTGACCACGTCCAGAACACAAGGTACAGTGGTTGACGCTCCACAGCCATCTGTGGAATCACACATAGAAGAGAGTGAGGGAGTGAGTGAATGAATGAGTAAACGGGCAGGCAGGTGAGTGAAGTGAGTGAGTGGGTGAAGTGAATCAAAAGCTTGAGCAGTCTTGGTTTCTAATTGTATTGAGGGTGTAATCATAATAAATGAATAAAAATAGCAATACCATTTTAAAAGTTAGGTTGAGTGAATAACATGTTTGTTCCCATAATGTTTTCATTACAATTCTGGTTTTGGAAATTTTACCAATTTACTACTGTGTTAACAGTAAGTGTGAGAGTCTTATCAAAGCCTCGAGAAGAAACAATGAGAGTAAATGCTGGTGATGCTTTCTTAAGAAAGCATCAAGATAGGACTTGCAGTTGAAATGATAGAAGCTAAGTATCAAGTCCGCACACAAAATAGATGACATGGTAATAACTCTGACAGCCTACACATTCCTCAATCAGCACATAAGTTTACGTTCTGCTTTATTTTCCAATTATGCGGATCAATGTATGAAACTCGAGCCCGCGGGCACAGATCTCATGACTCGGGAGTCGGGACAATACCACTTCGCTTTCTGTGGAGTTTTCTGTGTAGCTGCAGTGACCGCGGTAAAGCTAGCCGACACTCGCAACTCCGTGGTCAAGCCAGCCGTCCCTAAATTTGGAGTGCACGCGTATTCTATCCTTTATGGCAAATGCATTGAAGCAGCCAAGCACGGGATGACATGTGGAGAGTTAGCGTCTTTTCACATGTGACTACGTCCGGTTTTCAAAATAAGGTGTTCACACAAGATAATGGCATTTCAGAATGTTTGTAAACAATAGGCGTCAAGATACTTCCGGGTGGCAGAAGGCGAGCGGCTTCCACTGACCTGGGCCCCGTTTCCCGAAAGCATCGTTAGCCTAAAGGCTGGGATTTACTTGCTGCAGACAACGCATACGTGTACGCATCATGGCTGCCATGCGTATTCTGCGACCGTTTGGTGTGCGTCGGTCGCGCACGTCGTCGCAAGCGAACACGACGCGTCCGCAAGATGCAATACTGACAAGAAACGTTGGGGCGATGGTGCAAAAAAAACAGTGACAGCAAGAAACAATATTGACAACAACGATGGGGGCTTCGATTGAGGGGCTGCACATACCACCTCCGATCGCGGCGACGCTTTTTTTGCTGCCGCCGTCTTAACAGTAGTAAAATGATCAGTTCTTCCTCCACCAGTGTCTCCATGTTGTTTGTTTACATGAGCACGCAATACACGTGCTTTTGCACGCTTTCCGGATCTGATATTACTGTGGTCTGCCCCAAGTGGAGACCTCCACTATCATGCGTTTTGGCGCGTAATGCTGCAGCAAGTCTGCACACAGGACGCAGCAGGTCGCATACGCTTACGCTTGATCTAACGGCAAGTCTATCCCAGCCTTTACGAGGAGTTTCAGGAAACGCTCGAAAGAAATGTACGAAGGTTCGCAAGATCCTTCGTGAGAATGATCGTACGAGCGTGGATCCATCGTTATCGGGAAACGGGGCCTAGGACAGCTCTGACTATACACTGACCCAAAATCGACCGTATTTACTGTATCATTTTTGAGAATTTCAAAGTTCAAGTTCCGCATTGTACATTAAAACGACTATGTCTGAAACGTGCTGTAAAAACCTATTGCTCTATAAGTTCTGACAATAACTGATATATTTGAGATCATGACATCTCTACTAGCCTACTCATGACATATCGACTACCCAAAATCAAGCATTTTTACTGTATCATTTTAGAGTATTTCAAAGTTAAAGTCACACATGTTTACGTTAAAATGACTGAGTTGAGATTTGCTGTAAAAACACATTGCTCCACAAGTTCTGACAATTGCAGATAT
>OMKX01114816.1:0-13190 GCA_900302425.1 Brosme brosme | reverse complement strand
ATGGCTGACTGACTGAGAATATATGACACAGTATTGACCCTCCTCCCTTTTTTATCACACATCAGTGTCTGGTGCAATGAACCCCTTATTTGTGCTGAGTTTTATTTTTCATTTCCCGAAAATGTCTCTGTCTGTCTGTCTGTCTGTCTGTCTGTCTGTCTGTCTGTCTGTCTGTCTGTCTGTCTGTCTGTCTGTCTGTTTGTCTGTCTGTCTATCGATCGATATTTGAGTATGCCCTTATATCTCTCCATCTATCTATCTAACTTATCTATCTATCTATCTGTCTGTCTGTCTGTCTGTCTGTCTGTCTGTGTCTGTCTGTCTGTCTGTCTGTCTGTCTGTCTGTCTGTCTGTCTGTCTGTCTGTCTGTCTGAACTATCGATTCACCCTTTTTTTGTTTCATGCTTATTTTTGCTCTACGTTGTGAGGTCCTGTTTATGCCAACTGTCAGGCTGTTTGGTTAATATGGTGGCATCCAATTTCCGATTAATAAAGTTTATTGAATAAAAGCCCATGCTCTAGGTACAAATCAAGAAAATAAATAGCCTTGATGATCTAAAGGTTTGACAAAACCTTGTATGAATTTCCTAACAAGGTAGCAACAGCAGAGCAGTGTGTTTAAATTTAAACACAACATTTCTTTTAGTCAGGGCTACAAGTATCATATCTCCTATTTCTTTTTAAAGCTCACAGGCTGTAAAAAGCATGGAAGAAAATGACTCACAAACTCATGAGCAGTAATTACCCTCACCCTACAGGCTTGTGAGATTCATCATTATAAAATGTTAAATTCCGCTTTCCCTGGGGTGTGCAAAAACAGACATTGAGCAGGTCCACTGGTCTGTTCAAGTCCCAGCAAGATGCCGTACCTTCCCGCTGAAGGCCAGAGAAACGCATGAAGAGGAACTGGCACATAATCCTAAACAAAGACTGAACAGAGTGCAGTGGAGCAGTGTCAGCATTTCTAATCCTTTTTTTAAATAAAAGGTGTTGTTCTGCAGCGATGAATCATCATCAGACCAATGTTCAGTGTTCCATCATCAGTTAATTAATTAATAATTAAAAATAATTAATCATTAATGATATCTAAATTAATTATTTTTCTGACTTTTTTATAAAATCAACATGGGCTTAAGGTTTATATTTTTGTTCAACTATGGACTAAGTTTCCGTAGGTGGTATAAAATGGGTTTACACCTTAAACATAAAATTCGATTGTAACTACAAACCATCGAACTACAACACCCACAATCCCCAATAGCCGGATGTTGCGGTTGTGATTTCCGCGGGTTTCTTGAACCGAAGAAATGAGGAAATAAGCGAAATAATGTGAGTTATTATCAACAACAACAACAAACCTCTAAACGGTTAGTTTAATGAGTAATATCAATGTGCTCTAATATGTCTGAAGACGAGACGATGTTCACTGTCAACTTAAACTGCTTGGTTTGTACACAATTTTGACAATCTTATCAGAAAAACTGGTGTAAACAAGGTGTACCAAATGGAAGGTAACGTTAACGTTACACCTAAAGCAGACAGATCAGTATCGCTCACACCTTTTAATTCAACTAAATCAACCCCAACTGAAGTCACAAGTGAAAAGGTAAGCAATCGGACTATTGATTGACCTGTATCAGCCATGTGTTAACCCAATTCTATGTTTTTATGTCTGTTAATTATCATTCGCCAATTGTTACGTTGTCTTTACATTCCAATGTTTGTAACGTTACGTTACGCTCAGTCTATGGTTTTGCTTCGTAAAAAAAAATCTCCCTCCATCAAATATATGATGATCGTTTTAATACATGTTTTGGACTGTGTTGTGTTGTTGCCGTATTCTTTTCTATAAGATGTATTCAATTGTATTTAGTGTAAGCATTTGTGCTGTGGTTATTAAAATGTGTTTTTGTATAACGTTACTTCTCGTTTGATTTGCACTGTCCTTTTTTGCTGCTGTTACACCAGAATGTCCTTGTCTTATCTTATTTTACCCTAATTTGGTATACCCTGTTCTAACTAAGATATTCTGGCATGGTTGGCCCTTATTCCTGGTGATCTTACAGCCTCGTCAACATCTCAGTGCATCACTGAAGGCGAGACTGACGAGATCAAGGCGGTCGTTCGCCACACCCTCCTCTGTGGCCAAACGGCTTTGTGTTGACGTTGACGATGAGGGCGAGAAGAGTGATGGCCGACAAGTTGTGGCAGATCCCACAGACACCGTTACCAAAACACCGGGACACAGCCGGAATGTTACCGAAAACAAGATTCAAGTTCAGTCACGGACCACGGCTGGTGTTTCTGAGGCCGAGCCGGCGCAACGTTTCCCAGCAGGCGGGGGGACCCTGAAAGACCAGCTCAGGAGAGAGCTGAGGGAGAAGATGGAGGACCTGCGCAGACTGAACATGGTGAAGGTGTACAGGAGCAAGGTAGACACCGTGCTCCAGCTCTCTTATACAATTACAATCATAGTCATTGAGCAGATTCTTCTTTCAGCCAAAGCGACTCACAGTTAATTTAAATACAGGTAAAGGATGGAGCAGGCAAGGACTAAGCATCTTGTTCGAGGTTGCTTGTAGGCAGGTTGCGGATGATCAAATTGGTAGAAGGAACCGTGAACCGGTCGACCGCTTTAACCACGAAACTATCCTGCCCCTAATCTAATAACACACAAATGTGTTATTGTTGGGCAGGATAGTTTAGTTAGCGTAGCCTAGGGTGTTGGATTCCCAGTATCCACAGCCTAACCTATAGGCATCCTATCCTCGAGCAAGATGCCCTAACCCTTACCTGCTTTTTAATAACATGTATCTGAATTCACTGTAAGTCACTTATGATATAATTGTCGGCTAAAAGACTAAATACAAATGTAGTTTATTTAGTTTTTTGCGTCTTGGCTCTTTACAGAACGATTTGGCACATCTCCAAGCGTTGATCGATAAGTGGCGTGGCTGTTCCCAGGCTGCACTGTACCAGCTCCAGACAGACCTCCCTATAGACGGACGGAAGGCCAGCCTGTCTCAGCTCATAGACCTCTTTGGTCTGGAGGACAAGATACTTCACTTTGACCGCTTAGAAGACGACTTTACCGATTAAACATGTTTATATTATTTATTATTCAAATCAAAATAAGTACAATACGACTGCTTCGGGAACCGGTTACTTTAATTCTTTAAAGTCAGTTATGTTTTGTCTTTATAAATAAATTATTTTCAAAAGTGTATCATGTGTCATACATCCTGTGTTCTCATTGTGTGTTCTGAATCTAATTGAGAGCGGGGAAGTTCTTCATCCTGGAGACCTCCAGCTGTTCCCGGAGCAAGGCCAGTTCCTGGGCCTGGCTTCTGGCAAGGTGCTTCATATTCTTCAGCTGAACGATCTCTTGGTAGCGCTCCTCCTCCCGCTCCACACCCTGGTCGGCCTCCACGGCTACAGACACAACACAGAGTGTCCATTATTCAACAGACCAGAGCTGGCACATTTGATACGCTTTGGTTTTGTCATTGAAGCAGCCACAGGGGCAGAGTATTAAAAGCAATGGTATGCAGGCAGAAAAATGTGTGTACAGTAGAACAAAGTGTGAATGTTCAAGTCACGGCTTGATCTGTTGAATATGATTCGGTGTATCATCTGAAACAGAAGAAATTAATAATGGAGCGGAAACTGCAATGTTTATGAAAAAACAAACTTAATTGCATCTTATATGACATAACAAAGATGCCATGTGTTGTGAAGTATTTTAATGTTGAAATTACTGAGAACTAAAGACTACGGGAGGCAGCGTTTAGTGTCTGGATCAGTCACCATCAACCGTGAATGTTTCAAACTAAATATTTTATTTAAATCTTACTGAACCCCAGCATTTTCTTTTTTTTTCAACTCATTTATTAATTGATTAAAATTACTCAATTGATCCTGGGGTTTATCATTGCTCTGCTCATAATATAAATTAAGAAATTAATATTATATTTTTAACTTAATTTAATTATGTGGCTTCCTTTGTTAAGTGCACTGTTTTGCAGCTTTGCATGACAAGTGCTGTAATAATAACGCTGATTGACTGATACTGTATCTACCTGTGGAGTCATAAATGTGGCTCCTCTCAGCCACAGCCACCTCCATCTCCGCCAACTCCCGGTCCAACACGGCACTCTGCTCCGCTTTGATCGCTGCCCTCTTGGTTACCTGTCTGATCTTCTCCTGAGGACTCTGTTGAAAGACATTAATAACATTCTGTTATAAAACATGCTGATACCTGATAGTATATATATTTATATACAGTATATATATATAATAACTTCCGGATTTGGTTTGGGATGATTTCACCACATAATAAGGTAACGTATTTGTTGTTACCTTGTCATCAAAGGCGGTGTGCTTCTCCAGAGTAGAAGCCTGGTCCACCATTTCGTGATCCATCTGGTTTAAATACTGTGGGGGAAAAATGGAGGAAATGCACACCTTCATTAGGCCTGTACCTGTACTTTATTTAACATGGCTTTTTTTAGACTATTATTATGAACGCAGACTATTCTGCAATAAAAATTATGCATAGTTCAAAAAGGATGCATATATGTGATATCAATATGTATATGAATCCCATCTGAAGTGACCTCCTGCTGTTCCTTGGACAGGTGCAGCTTCTGGATGTCCCTGGTCTGCATGTCGTAGTGCTCCGTCTGCATCTGGATCCTCCGCTGCTCCCACTCCAGCTGGATGATGCCCTTCCGGAAGTCCTTGCACTCCACCATGGTGGCGATCTTCTGCTCCCCCAGTGTCTGAACGGCCAGGAGAGATTCACATGGGACTGTTCCCCTCGGGCAAACTGAATGCTGATGGCCACTATTACCATCTACTTTTCAGGCCTTCAGCAGACACTTTTCTCCAAATAGATTTCCAGTGAATTTTAGGTACATGCCATTAGGCAGCAGGTAGGGCCTCTTGATCAAGGATGCCTACAAGTTAGACTGGGTACGATGGGGTTCGATCCCAGAACCTTTTGGCTGAAAGTCAGCCAAAAACACCCTTATTAGGATTTGTTTTCAAGCCATCAATGCGTCATTTAAAAAGATAACGGTCTTCCGTTTGTTGGAAATACGCATGGTTGCAGTCTGGGCCGTTGCTACTGAGACAATGGCCGGACGTTTCACCGTTGGCTCGTTGTCTACGCCTCTAAAACTGTAGAAGATACCTCTAGAAAAGCCGATGGAGTAATATGTTTATCTAAATATAAACAAGACATTGGCCTTGCAATAAATCTGTATTATCTACCAACTGCACTGGAGAGGAATTTGTGTGTGTGTGTGTGTGTTAGTTACGCAGCATCCTTTTTTTTTTTTCTTTCAGTCTCCTCTTCCAATACGCTTATAAGGCTGTGTGTGTGTTTGCACTTGCTCCCAGGATGACTCAGTGGTGAGTCATGTGACTCTGTGGTGTTTAGACCTTGATGTTGGCGCTGAGGTCCTCCACCACGCTGCGGTGGTGCATCACAGAGTCTCGGTGGTCGGGGATGCAGAGGGCGGGGCTGACCTCCACCTCCACCTGGCCCTGCCTCAGCAGCACCTGCACCAAGAGGTCCAGCTGGAAGCGCACCTTCTGCTCCCGCAGGCTGAGGAGGAAGGTGAGAGGTGCTGTATTTTATTCATACAATGCTAAGGAAAACGCAATGCAACAGAACATAACTAGCGACTTAGTGACATAACTAAGATCCTCAGTAAGTTGTATTTGATACATGACATAAAGGTAGGCGTTGTTAGGGCATCTCGCTCAAGGATGCCTACAGGTAGAATGTGGAGATTGGGGTTTGATCCCAGAACCTTCCAGCTGGGAGTCAAACACCTTAACCATCCTACAGTAGAACACATTTTCACGTTTTTTTATTCAATTTACATAAATATTTCACTTTTAGACATGGAACACCTTGAAGGAGTCTGTCTTTTATCAATAACACAATTATACCCATTGATTTCATCCATGAGCGTTTTGATCTCCTGTTTTGCCGTCTCGTCTTCATCACTCCGTTTCTGGAGAAAGGCCTGCATCTCGGCCAGTGTCAAGGCCTTCACTTTCACCTGAGGTCAGACACATTGAGGTGATATCTCTGGCATAGCCAGCTCCTACCATTGTCCTATCACTTGAGCAAGTACATATTCATCTGGGTTGTTTTATCGTTGGCTAGGACTCGACCATAACACATTTCTGTCTTATTCCATTACATCGCAGTTCCAGGAATGCAAATAAAACAAATAATTTATTTTTATATCACCCTTTAAACAGCAGTCCTTTAATTTCAAAACCCCAGAAGCCCCAAATTACCCAGAAAAGATTCAGGTGCTGTAAACAATTACTATCAATCAGGTGCAAATGGTATACCTGCAATATACGTCCTTATATAACGTCTGCTTTTCCCAAATGTACACCATACAAGACTTGGAATGATGAAAGTGAATGTGAAATCGAAAGGCCTAGAAGTTCCGACCGTAATTAGAGATTGAAACGATAATCCAGCGTTACCTGTTGTTCGCTTTCCACCTTGGCCCTGCGGATGAGACAGAAGCGCTCCCAGACAGACGGCTCCAGGGCTGCGGGGGTGTTTTCCGGGGAGTCCAGCTCCTCCATGGCCTGCAGCATCTGGCCCAGGCCATCGCCGGCCACCCCGCCCAGCGAGAAGCGCTTATTGAACGGGTTGTTGTCCGCTTGGTCCCTCATCCTCTGGACTCTGGAGGGAGGAGAGAAATGTTCTGAGGCTAGAGACGGACCTCCCTAAATCTGCCTCAATAACTGGGATCCTCTGGTTTTATATAACTGATTACTATATTTAGATGATGACTATAAGAAAGAAAAATAATAATCTTCTCAATTTTGGCAATATCCGACACTTGATTGTGTATATACATAGTAAAAACAATTGACTAATAAGTCACTGAGCATGACTAACCTGGGTCTGTGCTTGAACAGCTTATAGAGATGATCCACAACATGGGATGGAACATCGAAGAACTGCTTCCTAAACCCTTTGTCCAGAAGCTTATCGGAGACATCACAAGATTACACATACATGCTAAACCCAAACACATTTACGTTAAGGCTTTCACGTGTATTTTGTGGGGCTCTCTCACGCCACTCACTCTGTCCTCAGCCACGACGTTGTCATAGGCCTCTCGGCAGAGCTCCACACCCTCTCTCACATTCCTCAGTGCTTCCCCGATTGCGTTCTGCACGTGAGAATAAGCAGCCCTTTAGACCTCAAGTGAATGCGGCTGAGAGTGTTGATTGCAATAATAAAAGGTGAAGGTTCAGCGTGCTACGCCAAGTTAGTTCTTGCTCTTGAGATGTGAGCAAGCCTTTCATCAGGACTTTGTTGGAAGATCCTACCAAATTAAAACCGGATCCACGAGAAGCGGCGTAAATATGTTTTGTGACGCGACATGACGGCGATAGGCATTACCTTGTCTGCCCTGCTCCTCTCCATGGTGAGCACCAGCTCTCTCTCCCGGTACCTCATCTCCTCCTCTATCAGCATGGAGTAAACCAGGTGGGCTATCTTCAGCTCCTCCTAATAAAACCATTATAAACTTGGGTAGAAGCTTTGATCCAAACCGTCTTACAGTACCGTGAGTACATACGCTCTTAGCATGGGTGGTCCCAGTGCGAATTAAACCCCTAACCCTGGCAGTTTTAATGCCTCGCTCTACCCACGCTTGTGTGAATGTTATCTCACCTGGTATATGACCGTCTCCGATTTCAATTTCCTCTCAAACAGTTTGGCCAAGACTTCATCGAACCCTTGCGTTGACTCCGATATGGACGCCTGCATTTTTTTCATTTCACTTTCCAGTGTCTGTAATGACATGGAAACATAGAAGACATATCTCAAAGAAGCCGAAACCAATAGTTCTGATAATAAGTCGATAGGACCATGTATGGATGTTAGGAAATACCTTCCTGTATTTGTCCTGCTCTTCACTGAGCTCCTTGGCTTTCTTCTCATAGTCTTTGAAGATCTTCTTCTCCTCGTCACTCCACTGCAGCTCTGGTTTGCTCACAGCAAACTCAGGCTGTATAACCTCCTACAGGTGTGCGGGAAGAATATTACAGGACTGGGATTTGTGTACGGAAATGTGTTCATCTATTTCTAAAACATTTTTATTTCCTCCAATTTGGCAAAAGTAAGTAAAAACACTAAACACAGAGCAAAACTAATTTAAAAATGTAGAACAACACAATGACACCAATGATGGATGGAATTCTTCCACACTGGAGACCAACCTTCTTCAAGATGTCTTCTTTCTTCACTTGAATGGCCCCTCCCATCATGTCCCCCAGGGCCCTGTCTCTGGAGTTATCTCCCTGGGACAACAACAGCACAACATCCATCATGGCAGTCATCAAATACAGTCATCCAAATATTACGTCTGAAAATTGTTGCAACACCAGTTTCTCAGGTTTTTATGCTTCTTCTTCCACACACATCGTTTTAATGACATTTGAACATCTGCCCCTAATATCGACGTCTCACTGAACATGTGGCGTCACTGGGACATGGGTCACACCAAGTTGTTTTCTGCCACGAATCAATTGCTTGGTTTTCGTCTTTCCAAGACTTTCCCACCTTTTACCATTAAAACATGCATTGCCAAACATCTATAGCTTATAAGTCAGCAAACTCATTGGAAAACACAGCTCTTGGGCGTCATGGCAACCCACATTGAACACATGCACGGTTATGCTCACACGTTTAAATGAAAAGCAGCCGTCGTAATTACTGCAGAGCAGGCGGAACAAGGAATTCAAAGGGGGGGATAAATATATAATAGATGATAGGGTGGCAGGAATGAAAGTAAGAACACATTTCTTGTTGCATACCTTGGCAGCCAAATGCATTTGTTCCTCCAGTTTTTTCTTCTCCTCCTCAATTTTCTTTTGCTCCGGGGTGAGATACTTTTCTACTGTTATCTGGAGTGGGGGAGGGAGGGTGTGAGGCTCTATCAATATCGTGTATCGTTTCGGCCCAAACCGCCATGTTCTTCAGTACGTCAGTTTGGTTTGTTTTAGCTTGATGCTATAGCATTGCATCGATCACATTAGCTTTTTGCACATGATCACACTCACTCACTCACTCACTCACTCACTCACTCACTCACTCACTCACTCACTCACTCACTCACTCACTCACTCACTCACCATCACACTGCTGTTTATTTAACAGCCCCTCAATAGAATAAACAGAACAGTGAAGTCAAAGCTTCATAAGTTGGCTAACCTCCTAACAAGGCCTCTAATGAGACACTATCTCCATGATGAAGTATTCCTGGTGCTCCAGTGGAGGGGTGGCCTACCTCTGATTCCTCCACAGTGAGGGCCCTCTCTGGCTGCTCGCTGTCCCCCAGGGTGGGCTCCCACAGCTCCCGGTGGGCCCCCAGCTCCCCCATGATCTCCCCCATGCGCCGGTTCTTCTCCCGGACGCGGCTCATCTCCTGCTCCTTCTGCTTGCGCACGCCGTCAAACTCGCCGTTGAACGCCGTCTTGACTTGGTGGATCACATCCTGAGGGGAAGTCAGGTCACCTTCATTTGTAAAGCCCTTCTCAAGAAACCTTGAGAAGGAACACAGAAGAGAGATCCCTCCTTTCAGGGAATGAATGATATCATTTGACTATTGAGTCTTGTAGACACTTTTATCCAAAGCAACTACAGTGAATTCAGATACATGTCATTAAGTAGGGGTTAAGGCGTCTGGCTCAAAGATTTTTACAGTTAGACTGCAGACATTGGGGATTGAACCGAGAACCTTTCGGTAGCCTAACCACTAGATTATCCTGCCTGAATGAAATGGTTAGAAGCCTGCAGGACATGGACAGAATATTTAATGTGGTTTATTTACCCTAACAACTTCTTGACTGCTCTCCAAGGCTCTATGACGTAATTCACCTCATAAAACATAGGCAACAGTACAAACATAAAATACTTACTTTGTATGTTTTTTATTTAACTGTTGCTTCAGTGGATGCTAACTTTTAGGTCCGTTTTCTTTCTCGTTTAATGCTGTGATCCAACTAAACAATGAGCAGTAAACTAACATATTTTTGTTACTCCTAAGAACCAGTGGGATCTCTCTAGATAGTGTACAAGTCCTCTCAGACCTGGAGCAGAGTTATCTGGTTGATCTTCTGCTCTCTGACGTGCAGGTTGAACTGGTCACACAAGTGGGGGTTTGAGCAGCCCAGCTGGGCAGCGAAACTCCCGGTCAGAGCTGCGGTCTGGACGTCGGGTCCCCCCCCCTCTCCCTCCTCTCCTCCGCTGGTGCTCCTGTGCGGGACGTCCTGCTGGGTCTGCAGGTTTCAGGGGGAGAGCGAGAGAAGTGTCTTGTGTGAGTGGATTGGAACAACTATTTGGAAAAATGACCCTGAGGCTTTAATAGATGCTCTTCTTTTTTTTTTTTATCCCAACGTAATTGCACTGCAATGCAGGGTCAATGGCAGACCACTTGTCTTTGGAGGCCAAAGAGATGGTGTGTACTGGGACCAAATACCATGTGGATAGCTCTGGGCCTTTCTCAAGCATTTAAAACGTTGTGGCCTTTCGTAGGTCAAGTTCAGACTCGATGTTTGTTTTTACCGTTTTACACAACATTCCGTTTCTAAAGTTGTTTTTGACATCTTGAATGGCGTAGCCACGAAACACAAGTGATTAAAATGGAATGACCGGAGACTTAAAATATAATTGTTGTTGCATCTATGCAGAAACAAACACAAGCCAGACTATTACTGTGGCTGTTGGTTGGTCATACCAGGGCACTGCTATGGTTCAACACAGGCTGCCATTCTGTATTGCATCTAAATACAGCAAACATCTGGTTTAATTTCTACAAAATCATGTGGCTTTGGAGCAGTTGCTGGCATCCGAACCCTCAGACTTTGCTTTCTTGTTAAACTGAAACTGTGTGTGTGTGTGTGTGTGTGTGTGTGTGTGTGGGTGTGTGTGTGTGCGCACGCTGCTTACAATGCTGTTGGCCGTCTCTATGGCTCTGATACTTTCCACCCTGAGAAGATCGTCCAGTTCTTTCTCTGTTCGATCCTTCATTGGATAGTTCTTCACTTCAAAGTCAGAGTGGAAGCCCTGTGGGGGTGAGGTACATTTCTTTAAAAACCTTTAAATATGATGGATAAATCAGCCTATACCAGCCCAGCCTAGCCAGTGGACTGTACCAACTGGTAGGCTGATCCACACGTCGTACATCTGGGTTGACACTCCCACTTGTGATGTAACTACAGGGTCAATTTTTTTAAATGGCTTGTAATGGCTCATCAACATCACACTTGGTGGTAAAATAGGGGCCCTTTAATAATAATTACAATTCAAACACTGTTGTCAATTTCTTCTTCTTCTTCTTTAATTGGTAGGCTCGTTATGATCGATTATTGTCTCGGTTCATCCTACCTTGATGGCCTTTCCTTTCACCTTCATGGAGCCCCAGCAGTCTCTTTTGAAAATGTCACACAGGTAGCATTTGGCCAGGTTCCCCAACTCTATCTCATCCCTCACCTTAAATACAGGGAAACATTGCAACATAGAAATGACTCTTCCCATCTTTACACACACACAACAAAAGGGTGACTAGGTGGTGCATAAGTGCGAGGCTGGGTTCTCGGACTCTATTTCATTACTCACCTAAAATCAAATCAAAATAAGATAAGATCGTACTTTTATTAATCACTGAAAGGGTAATAAAAATCTCCACACACAGACACACACACACACAAGCACACATGGTGAGTAAGCGCATGACTCATAGACGTCTGTTTTGTGGCGTTACCGTGGCGACCACCCGCTCCCCGTCGACCTCTAACCTCCTCTGCTCGCCCACGTCCAGGTTGAACTCGTGCCCGTCCAGACGCCAGATATCTGGGAGCTCCTCGTTCGCTCGCATCCTCTCCCAACTCTGGACAGAGTTCAGTCCAAACTACCGTTACTCCACTTCCGTGGAAGATGATTGATCACGGAAACGCTATCAAAAAAGCTCTAAAGAGAAGCTTATCCACAGAGGGAGTGTGTGAAAGAAACAATTAATCTATGTTGCTAGTCTGTCTAGCAACATAATGCACCATGTCTTAATGGTTATAAGGCCTGAATGGTCCTTATACAGTAGAGTAGGTGAACTATAATGAACCTTCAAGGTGACTCAATGCGAAGCTGTGCAAATAACTTTGCAGCCACGCTGAATTAATCTTCTGCTTTTAATTTGAACGCTGTTTGTGAGGTTGCTGAAGTATGTGTTGGAAAAAGCTGTGCGTCTAAATCACACTATGAACACTTTGTATTCATTTGTTAAGGGTTGAGTTGGAGCTGCGTGCATGGTTCACTATTGCAATGAGACCGCGGCCCTCATTTAAAGTTTATAATCGTTTTAACTGAACATCAAACAAAAAACTCTAACATAATCCACTCACAGTGTCAAACAATTGTTTTATGCCTTTTCTTATTTCTTCCTTTTTCTCGGAATATCGTTGCCGCTCCACTTTCAAAACCTATGACACACAAACAGAAACATACACATTTATATGTTGGAAACTCTTTTCAGTAGCCTAGTCTAGACAATATATGCAAAAGTCTTATCTTTCACCGATCACTGCGCAGAGAGACGCGCGGTAGGCAAACACACCTGAGCGCTGCACAAACATGGAGCTAATACATTACAGAAATGTTGACAAACGATTAGCGCCCGGCTGGAAGGCGTGTAGTGGCACAGGAGAGAGTGATTAGACAAAGTGCTCGTTTCCCATGTGGGTGCTAACCAAAACGTTTAGGAAACCCACTACACGGGGAGTGTCACATCGGTGCATTGTTTTCAGCACTGCTTTGTTGCACGGCAGTGAGTTTCCACATTATCGTCTTGATCCGTAGGCATTTACCGTGCTGTGTTGACTTGATTATGATTGATTGATTATTGGCTGATCCATGATCTCAGGAGATATCAAGCCACGATATATAAAAGTATTGCACATCGTCGAAAGAATGCGCCAACAGCGAAACACCTGTTTTTTTCGGCGCAAAAGTGTGTGCCCAAGCGTGAAGAACACACACATGTGCACATACTCACACACACTCACACACACACACGCACACACTCGCGCGCGCACACACACACACACACACACACACACACACACAAGGCTTTGTAGAAGTGATG
>OMKX01114770.1:0-23369 GCA_900302425.1 Brosme brosme | reverse complement strand
TTATCTTTCTTGAAGGTAGATTGACCCTTAACCTTTTCATCAGTCTTCCAGCCATCAGTAACTACCAATACTTGTAAGATTTGCTGTTTAATATTGATATAATACTAGTTTTAATATGTTGCTTCTCTACACAGTCATGAAGTGAAGGAAACGGTTCAAATACATTTTTCATTTTTAATAACATTAACCCCCGGATCGAATCGAAATCGGATCGAATCGGAAATCAGATCAAAATCGGATCGAATCGGATGGAATCTGAGAAAATCGGAAAAAATCGATTCTGAAACTTAAAAATCGGAATCGAATCGATTCTTGAAATTTGAATCGAAACCCAGCTCTACTCCAAAATGAGTTTGGAGTCATTTGGACTACGTTTGTTGGCAACAAAACATTTTACAATATGTGCCCTATTTCCACTCTGGGCTCGAGTGACACAATTGGTTTTGATGAGTGAGAGCAAGGAGATGGTGTCCCATGGCTAGGAAGGGAGGCTATCAATCAAACACAGCTACCATGAAAACGTGGCCATATATTCAAAATGCCATCTAAATGTAACACAAACATGGCAAATACAGAGCATACCAATAGGCAGCAAAATAGCTCAACATATTCTGAATGCAAAATTATATTAAATGACAATGTAACATTAAAACATAAAGAGACACTGTTTGAAAGACACACCACTAAAGTGTGTATTTTAAACAAAGAACATATTTGTAATATTTCACATATGTATTCCTATTTCGTGTTTATATCACTTCCACTACAGTTTATACTCTCAATTTGTATTATTTCCCATCTTGAGCAATGGTTACAAAGTATTCCCTCTACTAATAGAGTACCCTTAATCTGTCAAATAACAAAAACAGGCATCACTTCTTTAGTGCTACAATGAAGGTCAATGGGACGATCATGTGGTTCAGGCTTTTTCTCTGACATCAGACCCTTCTACGTTTCATTGAATTCCGATGATACGATAAGCACGTACTGTCTTCATGAGGCGAGATCAGTTTCTTCAAGGCCAGCATCTCCTCGTGCAGTCCGTTGAGAGTGAAGCCGAGGTACTCCTCCGCATCCTCTTGCCGACCCTGAAAACACAACACCGTTGCCCGCGGCCAATTAAACAGTGTTACCTCACCTCGAATCGCCACAACGCACGAAGGATGCACACTCACACGATTCAACCGGGGAACTTGTGTGAGTGTCTGTGGAATGGGCTGGTCGAGCAAGATAAGATGACACGAGAAGCGCTCATCAACAAAACTTGTGCTGAATCTATCAAATAGTTTCAATTTTAATCATGAATGAGGTTTGACTCCGGTGTCTTGACAGGGCTTTTCTCGTACGTATTGACCAATGCCAGGTTTAACTGAATGCAGCATCAGCAATAAAAAAAATAAAAACATTTTGTTTAGTGCCTGCATGTTACAGAATACATAAAAAATTAAGGGTTTACGATGTTTTTTTAATCTGGATAAGATGACGAAGCAAAATCCTACCTTCTCGGAGAGACTTGACTTGATGAGTGTAAGTAGTCTATAAATGTACGTTGGCTCAAAGGGTACACCTGGTCGAATATCTTTCACTATCTTATCACCAGCAGCTGAGAATTGAAAAAGTAGACAAGCATTACTAACAAAATGAGAAAAATCGAAAACCACACTTGGGGACGTCAGGATGCAGTCAGACCAACCTACCTTGATGTTTGGGTTTAGATGGCACGGGCATGTTGTTGAACTCATTTACAAGCCTAACACTGTTGGGAGCAGAGAGACGTATAATCAGCGATGGTCACTGATCAAGATACGATTGCTCATTTAGAATGAAACACCATCTGAATAAAACAGGTTTGTATGAAGAAGGAAGGAGTTCCGGGTTACTTACAAGTTGTCTATCATGGGTGTGGAGGTGCAGGGTCTCTGGGAGTCATTATGCAGAGGAATGGATTTCATTAAGTGATACATTGGGGGGCATGCAATCAGCGCCTGTAGGGTCTGAAAACGGAGTTAAGCGGAAACAGCCACTCTTCATTGCGATTAATGCATCATTGAGTACCATAGGCTGCATTGAAACTAAACTTACAGATGAGAGCATTCATTCAAAAAAGAAGCCCGCAATCACATTTTAATGTCTCATTTTGAATTAGCCTGGAACGAAATAGAAGATCAAAACATGTCATTTTGGTCACAGCATGGCATGAAGATGTTCTTCTCCCAAATGTAGACAAGCCTTTTGTCACAGTATAGGGAGAGCGTTTCTCTTTTGTCATCACTCTGCACAAACTGGTTTGATTAGATTAAAACACCAGCCACCGGAGCTCTTCCTGGCTTCGTTTCGGCGTCCTTCTACGTTACCATCGGGTGTAAATCACCAAAACTGTGTAAACCACTACATCGCTCGTCTCAAATTGCACTGCATACCAAACAGAAGCGACAAACTGTTGAGACTGGGCAATGATTTCATTCTGTCTATCCTCTTCAAGTGGATATAGTATTAAGCAGACATAATGGCTAATTCCCTGCAATTATTGGGATGCATTCACATGACATCTATAGGTGTAGATATCAAGAGAATATCAGGTAACGATAAATGATGAAGCACAATTATGATTGTAAAAGGATACAGCGTTGATATAACACCAGTTCCCCTTGTTGATCAGTCCCCTCGGTTGTAAAGACACTGGTTTGTGTATCAACTTCACATTGTCAATAAGTTCTGGAAATGAAAAGTTTGTTTAAAAAACAAAACCAACATCTCAATGCATAGGCAAACTAAATGTGTACACTTCCGAAATGTATCAGTTTACCCAAACTCCACAATGTCCCTTATTCCACTCTGGCCTCATGTGACAATGACACAATTGGTCTGGATGAGTGAGAGCAAGGAGAGGTTGTACCACGCCTAGGAAGGGAGGCTGCCATTCAAACGCAGCTACCATGGAAACGTGGACATATATTCAACACAATGTCTAAACAACACAAACATTGCAAATAATGCAGAAAATACCAATATAGGCAACAACAATGTCAATTGCATCTGCTTGACATGTTCTAATCACTGATATGAGCGGCAGGTCAATAGCTAAATCAAATGATCACATTTGCTCAGAAAAAGAAAACATCACTACTCATGTTGCCGCAGATGGACAATTCTAAGCACACATTATTTTAGAGTAAAGGCAACCCAATGCTACAACTACTGCTTCTATTTACAAGCAACTTAAGTAAGCTTCCATTCTGGTGTGCAGATCTTTATAAAAGGTTTGTTTCCAGAGGCCCTTTTAGATTACTCCTGGGGTCGGCTGAATCCAATCACACTAAAGTAAACATTTAGGCTGTGACTGTTGCATGCCGGTCAGGGGAAGCCCAGCCGGCTGCATTTGTATACAGACCCAGGCCCCAGCAGAAGGCTTGTTTGGGCTTCACCACATCAGATATATGGCTCTTACGCAACTCATTAAATTGCTCAGCTGCCTGCCAACTTGATTATCATCCTCTTAAGTTGTGTTTCATTATATTAGATAATTTCACTGAAAACGATTCAAACAAGTAAACAATTTGAGCACAACCCCATCAATATTTGGTAAGGCTCCAAAACGGTGGCTCCAGAAATGTATCCATTGACAGATGGAAGTATCTATCTTGTATGCACCATCAACACCTGGTGTTCAAATTTTTAGCTCAACATAATATACAATGAGCATTCATGGCAATTAATACTGCTGATTATATACACTTATTGCTAACTCTAAACTAATAATGAATCATTGTCATAATTTTTATGAGTGGGGGAATAATGGGGGAATAATAAATACAAAAGGGATCCTACTCATTTCGTAGGACCCATAATAATAATAATAATAATATCTACTGTTACAGGGTGTAGAGAAAGCATAACCGACTCAATGCTGCCATCTGTTGGGGAGAAAATACAGCATAGAGAAGCAATGATGTCTGGCTGTTGCCAGAAATGAAATGAGTGAAACCAAACCGACCATAGGAGGCAATCTTGAGAAGATAAACTTTCCATGTGGTCAAAACACTACCTGCAAGTTTAGGGGCCATAGGATCCTCTGATACATGGACAGGGCTTTCTTTGACCTCCCCGGCTTTCTCAGGTTGCTTTGGCACCACTGGGGAGGGAGCCACGACCTCCACGACATTCTTCACCTCGACAAACGCCTGAGGTCCCCCAGGCAGAGGCTTAGATTTATGGAAAAGGCTAGCCCACGATTTGGGAGGGTTGGCAGAAGGGGCGGATGATGCGTGAAGCTGCTCGGAAACTAGCGGGGCCACAGAGTCTGGGGAAACTGGCTGAACAGGCCCCACCGCCTCGCATCTGTCCTCCGTGTGTCCGTCTGTACTGACCGCGGCATCAGATTCAGCGAGCCCATTGGCCACCCCAAAGTCTCCGGCCTCCTCTGGTTCGGTAGCGGCAGTATCCGAGGAGGATACGGGGCTGGCCACCGAAGCCGTGGGAGGGACGGGGGATTTGGGGCAGGGGCTTTGTGTACCGCTATCCAGACGCTTGGGACTCTGTAGGGTCAAATGATCTGGCGGCTGATCGGCCATCTGGGGCTCCTCTGTCACCCCACTGCTTTGAGAGGAGGAGGACGATGAGGACGTTGCATTGTTACCGTCTAATAAAGAGGCAGCTCTGCTTGTTAAGTCCAAAGAGGAGAGGCCAGGGCTAATACAAGTCCTCTGGTCGACTGTGGCCGCGGGGGCAAAATTGGCTTGCACCACCACAGCTGTTGGTGTGACAACAGAGACAGGGCCAGAGGAGGAAAGTTCAGCCCCCGACAGCGCCTTGGCAACCACATTGTCAACACCGTGGTTTGGGGCACCGAGTGCATGTCCATTCAGTAGCCCTGGCACGGGCATCCCGTCTGCCATTGTTCCACCACCGCTGCCGTACCCAGGAGACCCCTCAAGGTAGTTGTAATATCCCGGGGGACGTTTTTTCTTTTTCCTTCTCTCCCGGGGGCCGAGGTCTCCAGAGATGCCGTCCATGTCCTGGCAGACCTGGTGATTGTCGACAGCGGACGCCTCCGAGTCGGGACAATCCAGCAAGTCAAAGTCGACGCAGTCCATGACGTCCGCTGATGGGCCGGCCGACTGCAGGGAGTTCTGTGCCGACTGGCAGCCCAGGATGAACTCTGGAGCCTGCGGGTTGAGGGTGCTGGACACCTTGAAGAGAGGGTCCTTCACCCCAACAGGAGGAGAATCCATCACCTCATCCACGCCAAACGCAATGGGCTGGTAGTCTTCTGCTGTGAACGACATTAAGTCAGCAAAGACATTTAAGAAAAAATAAAATTCTGCCTCCTTCACAATAAATACACGATTTACCCTATTTAGTTTGATTTGGTTCAGACGTTTCATTATCAAAAAAATCCAAAATAACTGGATCTAGGAACATGTGGACGGTCGCTAGCAGTAAGCCAAGAATGCAAAGCAAAACAAAATGTACACATACAATTACTAGATTAACTGATTGCTGAAGGAGTCTGGAATTACCTTGGCAGATGTATGATATAAGAGAAACAATCTCAACAAATAAGATATAAAATATGAATGTGTACATTTTTTAGATTTACAAATATATAATCCAAGTCAAAGTAAACTTTACATTTGTTCTTATGATTTACTTAAAAAAATCAAGTCATCTTAACCTTATATCAAGAGCGTTTAAGTGAACTCTTAACAGCGCATAGTGATAAACCACATCAATAAGAGTTACTCAACATTTTCAAATGATAGGTTATTTAAGATTTTGTAAAGAGAACAAAAAGAAACATTAGTAGGTGCAAGTAAGTTAAAAATCATCAAGTGCTCTTCAAAAGGATGCAAAAGGAGTCTTTGAAACATGGCTCCCAGACCCCAAGATATAGCAAGTCAAAGTTGGAAAAGGATGGACTTCTGCCAATGGGCCAATTGTTAGTGTTTAGAGATTAAAAATGCAGTCAAACTTGCATGTCGATTGAAATTACAACTAAATTGAAGTCAGAAGCTGTACAGATGTTAGCAAATAACTATGCCCATGTAAGTAAGGTTAATATGGGACTGCTCAGTTCTTCACAGAGGTAACAATACATTCAAACCTGAACCCTACTGCAGAGTTAAAGCATTAAAAAAAAAAAGAGGATAAAAAGATAATTTTGTCAAGTGTCAGAGCATGCAGAGCTCTAAAGATTAAAACAAACAGGCAGGAAAAGATATGGACATTGTTTAGAAAGCCACCAGTTATATAATCCTGGATTTAAATTTGTAAGCAGAAGTACGACACCTATTCAAGTCAGACCCCAAACTCACCGCAAACCTGCCGTCTCATAGACTCCATAATGTAAGGTACAGCAGGAGTGCAGTGACTTCCTAAATAATCAATACAAATCAAGGTAAGGATCAATTGTTATATGAAGAGGCTGCCACTTAAAGAAAAAAAAAGCTGACACATTGGTGGCTTTAAATTGAAGGAATGATGCGGTTGGTTGTATCTTTACTAATCCTCTGCTTACACAGAGCTATCAAGCCTGCCATTAATAGTCCAACCAACTCAAGCTTTCTTAAATAAATTAAACACTCAAGTAAAATCATAAAGTCATGGCATGGAATTATTTGAGTACCTCCAAGAGGACAGGTGGTGCTTATAGGATGCATGACGTTTTAAAAAGTAACCAATGTACATTGAGTAGACTTACCAGTAGACTGACTGACACAGGGGACTTTGTCATTGAATGGAGGAAGCTAAAAGAATAGTTGAGTTCAAGAGGTTAATACTCAAATACATTGTGGGTTTGACTGTCAGGTTCAACAACAAATATAACAATTATTGGCAAATTCTCATCATCCAGATGTATCGTAATGTTCACGATTCTCCTTGATAGATACATAATAATGTGGACTGTATATACGGGCAATATTAAATAACTTGTCTTTTAAATGTTTGTATAAAATTTAGTTCACATGCGATCCAGAGTTATATTCTTATATACAAATGTTTCTTACCTCAACATAACAGCGTGGAGTTACAAAGAACTGATTGATTTCATCAGGGCTAAATTCCCCAAAGATGTACTGTGAAGAAGAAAAAAGAAAAACATTGCCAACAACATTATGACAGAATATTTTGTAGTAGTACTTGAAATGTAATTTAAAGGCAAAAGGAAATTTCTGCCACTGGGGTCTCTCAATCAAATCAATAACAAAGACGTAGTTTGATGACGTTGTGAAATAGTGTTGGATCATGGGAGTTGTTGTCCTTGGTGAAAATCTATCTGATGCGACTCAAAATCATGTTTACGGACAAGTATTAAAGTTTTATTCGGGTTACGTTAAGAAACGTTTATTGACGTTATGTAATTTCATTCTAATGATAGAGCCGCAAATAATGCTAACTTGCTAACTTACAATTAGATGAGTCGACTACCACAACAGCTGTAGAATAATGTTATGTGGGGTAGCCCAGCGCAGTTATGTGTTCAAAACACACAATCATACTAAAAATAGCTTTATGAACATGCTGAACATTGTGGAGGGAGGCGGATTCCAATGGACTCTACCCTAAACAATAGTCTAACTAATTATGCAATCATATTTGTTGCGCAACACAAACAATAACTACAATCAATGTTTTAACGGAGCAAAAGAGATTGAATGTAGCATAGCTGTAGTTTTTGCTGCCTTCAAATATGACTCCAAGTATATTTTGGACACAAACATTCAATAACATTTGTCTTCTGACAAGGCCATGTGCTTTGGACCTACAGATTCCTTTAGGCACACTCATCTCTGGAGGAAACGTCATTGGCTGATGCTAGTAATGTGGATTCTTCAGCTCAGCTCAAGGGAGCTGGCTGTCTTTGTGAAGACAACCAGCTTTCCTTTCTTGGCTATAATTAACTTAATCCCAGTAACACTGTAGCTGAAAAGCTCCAGCACATGCCTTCCATTGACAGTAGGGATGTTCCCTACGACTAGATTCCCAGACAGTTAACCGGAAGCTTTCTGAACAACTAGTCTACAAAAGAGAAAATGCCTAGAAATCTGTCAAAACAACTGGTCGTCTAATCGTGAACATGCATAATTGACAGCAAAAGTTCTTGTTTTGACCAATGTTTCCATAATGGGAGAAAATATATCAAGGTGTAAGATAAACCATTACAAAATCCTAAAATGTATGTTTAAAATACAACATCTATAACCGGATTCGGTATTTACTTTGCAGCACTGGTGCTTAGGGATGGGGATAGTTCATTTTTATTGATATCGATACCATTTTCGAGGCTGCTTAATGATTGGAGTCATTATCGATACTTTTATATTATTTGGTGGAAACGCGGGATGACAATAAATTATTAACAGAACTGGTATTTCTTGTATTGTTTAACTGAGTCTGTGACTATGTTTCATGTTTAAGTCATTCTTTTTCATACTAAAGTGTTGGTTAATGCTTAGTATTTCTGAAGGAGTCATTTACAGTCTCGTAGTTTTTTAACCATGGTAAATGCAGTAGGCATACTTATTAATATAACTAATATTTCAATCTCCACTCTGTCCCACCTTATTGATTTTACGGTTTTGAGAAATTCTGAACCGGGTCCTTATAGAACCGGTTCCCGAGCCCCATCAGTGGTGCTCCTCAACTTCGAAGTTAGGAGCACCAGAAAAAATGTAAGAGCACCCACCAAAAGGTAAGGAGCACTGTAGTGAAATGTACATTTCATTGATTCAAAAATTCAGTTACCACAATAAGTAAAGGTGCTAATTTTGAAAAATACATTAGATATAAAAATAATGCAATCCACTAAAAAAAAACACTCCTATTTACTGGTACATATGGCAAGTAAGCCCACTAACTGAAAAATATAACAAATTATATTAACTTAAGAAAATTAAACTTAAACTAATGGAAAATATATTTCCATAATAAACGAGTTCAGAGCTCACAATGTAATTTTGCATATTTAAAGTATTCCCATTCTCAAACGTGCACTGGTAGCGCTAGCCATCACTTACGGAGAGGAATAATAAGGACGAACTGGTAATTTGCTATCTCAGAGTATATTTAATTTTAAATGCAAGTCTATTAATGCACTTATTAATGCATCAACAAAGAAATACAAATAAAGGTTAATAATCTCAACAAGGCACATACTGAGTCTACTAACTAAACTATGTAAGAGAAAGGCCCGTTCGACAAAAAAACATAAACGCTGCAAATTATTACTTATTGCGAAATACGCTTTAGGAGCATTTGTGACAAAAACGGTCACAATTTCTATTCCTGTATAGTTTGTTGGTGGTGCAGGGTGTTACAGGTAAATGTCAGCGACACTTAAAGATGCAATTAACTTAGTGGCAGCACAGTTAATCCCATCGCAGCATTAAATGTTGAGACAGCAGGCACAGAAAATGCTACTCAAGCATATGCACGTCTTTGCAACTGAGGCCCTGTGACACAGAAATGGCACTATAAGCAACTAACAGTCAACTATAATCCAATGGCCTAATGACGTCGGCTATCACAACAGAAAGAATGTCCCTATGCCCGTTTCCACACGCATGCCAAACATGCCACACTAAGCTTCTATTGCTGTTCATTTAAACGGAGGATTACGACATATTAGCCATCTGCATGATTTCCATGTGTTCATCATCACAGTTATATGGTAGGGCTGGCACATACGCGCATCTATAGATATCTATCTATAGACATTGATCTATATATACGTTTATTTTAGATGTACTGCAGTCTACCTCAAGTAGATACTGAATTATTTTCGGTTGTCTCTTGACTCTGAAAAGTATATTCACATCAATGTAGTGTTTGTGGGTTTTTTAGACATTGTTATTGAAGTCTTTTGTAAAACAGGTCATGTAAACAGGTTACTCGAAATACTCTAAATTCCCTAATAGATATATTGTATGGTATTAGTGTGGTTGCAAAACAAACCACACTATTGTGAATGTTCGATGTTATTTATCATTGGTCACAAGTAGTTGACAAAAAGACAGCAACATGACGAAGATTGACCAATGGTTTAATCAGCCATCGGATACGTCTGTCACCGCCCCATTCTCTATGATAAAAACAAGCAGCAGCAGATGAGAACACCGATACTGATTGCAGCCTTTAGTGTCAAACTGTCATTGTTAACTCAAACCATTATCAAAGTTTATTATATGTATGTGAAGCACATGACTCACCCGAAGCTCTCACAGGGTTTCCCATTCATGTATTAGACTGGTGGCCGGCCAGTCTAAATTTCCACCACCAGTCTCCAGCACAGATTAAAAACATATTGCAGCTGCAGCAAATACTGCTACCGAAAAGGTTTCGTGCAAAGGTTTCCCAGATCGAAACTCTGAGCAAAATGCAAAATGTCTGGCATTTCCCAGCAGCACAACCGCAATGCGCGGTAAACACCTGACAATAAACCAGGTGCTATTCTGGAGGGTAGACCACAAGAAAAGGCATAGACTCTGGGTCGATCACAGAGCGTGATTGATTGACAGTGACCCTGTGCTGGCGCGCCTCTTGATTTTTGACCATGAAAGAAAGTAAATATGTCAACAGAGGAGAACACGTGGTTCTGTGCGATCGGCCCCTCAATGAGTTTAGTCTATTCATGTTTGAGAGAAATGACCAACGTGTTATTATTAGAAGGGAAAGCTTTTACAATTGTGGCTGCTAAATAGGCTCATTATTAAAGTCAGAATTGCTTGATTAGTTTTCTTGTAGTATTTATTTTCTTTCCCATTATTATTATGTAATTCTTATATCTTAAGCCTCTAGACTAGGTCATGTTTTATTTGATTATTTTAATGTACATGACAAACATTTTCCATGAAACCCAATGTTCTTTAAGGAATACAATGAAGGATCCTAGGATTGACCGCCCTGTCTACATCTGTAAAAGTCTGGTGAGGTGCTTCTTCTACAGCTAAATGCGTAAGAGGGACCTAAAGACGGCCCAAAGGGAAAAGCAATCCCATCAGAAAGAGGGCAGTTTCTCATGTACGGTCAGATGATTAGAAAACCCGACATCTCATCTACACATGGCAGGACAGTGATGAACTGGTGGAGTTTACTGATACACTATCCAGCTGGATGTTTGTCAGAGTATGTAAGGCCAGTCCTCCACCTTTCAACTCCTAAATCATGAAAGTTGAAGATGTAGACCTAACAAGAGCCATCAAGACCAGAGACATGGTTAATCTCAATGAAAAATCCAATGACCCACTGACACAGGAACTGCCGGAAATGGCCTCTGCTGTTACCTCGGTTCAATCCATAGTCATGGTAGTATTCAGGGATGCAAACAGTATAGGGTACATAAGACGAAATCATTGTGTCGACAGGGAAAACCTACCAGGACTAGGGGGCTGAGGGCATGCTACCCCTTTTAAATATGTAAAAAAAATTCACTTTGCATTGAGCTTCCTCCTCAAAACCCGTCATTTTGAAAACAACTTCATTAACTCAATCATCTGGCAAGTCAAAGGTACGATTTATAGTTTAGATGTCTGTAGAGTAATAACATTCTGCATTACTAATTCTAAATTAGTCATTTACAGTCTTGTGCAGGCCATTTCAACCTTGCTAAATGAGGTAGGCCTACTGTCGTGCAAAGATACGTTGAGTGTGATAACTAAAGTGAATAGTATTATTTATTTGCATGTTGGCATAATATTCATTCTAGTTATCCTAAATAGTCAACTCTCATTTGAAATACATTTGAGTATTTTAACAAATATGACTCACTATGTAGCTCGTATTATGGCATCGAATCCAAAGCTATATGACACTACATGCCATGCTTGCTAATGTAGCAACCTGTTATTTGCTAGGGACGAAAATTGGCAGGAACCTCACGATACTACAATACTACAATTTGAGTGCCGTAAATATTTCTCTTTTTTTTGGCGTACCCTTTTTTTCTTAAATAAAAAAAATCTATTGAGTCAACCGTAAGCAAAGAATCCCGATACCAACTACCGACAGAAATCAATTTTCCTCTTACCCCTATTATTTGCAAGCTCTTTGTTCTTGCTAGGCTTAAAGTAAGTACAAGGTTTATACATCCAATCAAATATAAACCCATCTTAAACGAGGAAACTCAAAACATTGAAAAATATTGGAAGCCTCTCTGTAAACTGCCATTCTTGGTGTGTTTGGAACCAATGTAGGTGCATTTCTAGACCTTACTTTTAGTTTAGTGAGAAAACTAGTAGAACAGGATCAGTGATGAGCTCCAAAATACGCCTGATACAACAGATTTGTTGAACGAGATTAAGGTAGCACGCTTATAAGCAAGTCCACGTTTCAAGAAAGTACCTATAGGTAACGGCGTCTCCCAAAGCAACGAGCGGTAACGTTATCATTAGAGTAAACACAGCCAGAAGTGCAGTTATTGCAGACATACTAAAAAACAACTATTAAACAAGAACAAGAGTATGCACTACTTATTTTTTTTTTTTTTTACGTTTTTTGGGTAATATACGTTTTCACCGTTCTTCATTATCCTGCGTATCCACTGCATTCACTGAAATCTATGTGTGCGGCGATAGGTCCAGACTCATCCGTGGTCTCCAGGCTAGATGTTTAGCACTTTATATTGTTAGCTGCCTCCGCTCCTCTCCTAAACAAGATGTTGATAGGCTGTTTTGTCTTGAAAAATAAAATAAAAAATTGAGAAAAAAAATCCCTGGATCTGCTCCAGTGTGCCATTTTCCTACGTTACCCAGAATGACTTTTGCTACCCCCGCTCAAAATCAGGAGTCAAAATTCTGTAAATTGTACAATTATAAATTGTATGAATGAATCAAATGTATAATAACGATATGCATACCAGGCTTTATTATTAATTGTGAAAGCTAAATATACAATATGTCACATGGCGATCAAATTCCGTCCCTTCATGACAACGGCCACGGGAATAGAGCTGTTGACTCGGCTGAGAGAGCTAGCTGCAACGCTAACTTTAGCTTAGCGAAGGGTGCATTCAAGAACCATCAATGGCAGATTTATGGTTATGGATTTCACATAACTATGGCCAATACTTTGGGGAACATTTCGGTGTGCAGCCGTCATTTAGCCTAGAATGTTTCTGCATTTTTTTTTAATAAAAATGGATATCCAATGAATTGCTGCTCGACTGTTGAAGCCTACATGCATCTGCAATATCTGGGCTCCCCGCTGCCAGAACAGACCAAATCGGCCAGGTTAGCAGTGACAACACAGCCTCGGTCTTTGAACGAGGCTATGCCTTTGTGGCTGCTCGGAGCATAGAGACATCCATGTTAGGGAGATCATAGCCCCGCCCAAAGCATTCTGGATTTACGAGCCTGCTGGATCAGCGAAAACGTGCATCCTTTTACTAAATTACAGATTTCTCAACATAGGAACATTGCAGAAATGTAATATCCAGTGATTGAGACAGAGCACCCCCCTGAGTTGTTCTCATATGGGAATAAAACTAATATCTGATCAACAACACCAATAGATGCTTTCCAACGATGTTAAAGTGTATTTGGCTGTATTACTCCCTTAAGAAGGAAATCAATTTGTATAAAGTCCTATTTTGTTTCATTTATTAATATATTTATAAAATAAATGATTGTGAAGGAAGTTGCTATTTTAGCCAAAATCATGCAGCTCTACTCAAACTGTCTCACGATTCAAATTCTGAATCTTGAGACAGTATTGTACCTAAAGGACTGTCATTGTCAAGTGTACACCAATACCATAGGTGTCGGTTGTGTAACAAATCTGTTGGAAAACATTGATTTACGCCCCAATTCCTTGCAGATGGCATTACTGTAGACGTCTTTTTAACTTGAATCAACCTAACCAGCTGAAGATTTCACCCAAGTCAATATGTTAATATAACAAATCATCAGGTCCCAGTTCATTATTTTGGAAGTAATTCTGGAAATTCCTAAACAGCATTCAGTATTGTCATGTACTGTACATGTACTGTCCCATGTACTACGGTTGGTACCCAACAAGTATCTGGTTGACTTGGTTACAGAGTCCTAATATCATACTTTTGAGCATGTTCAGCTGAGGGTAAATTAATAAGTCCTTCAAATAATGTTGGAGACTCCATATATTGGGATTGAACCAGCAGCAACAAGTCTTGGACTGTGAGGAACAGATCAGTTGTTTTTTCAGATTTTAACTCAGATTTTAAAAAGTAAATACAGGCCTCTTATTAAAATACTTATTGCATGCTACAAACCTGAAGAACAAACAAACCACAATGTATTGAGACTTGGAATATGTTTGCCAAATCCCAATCCCAAAAGATCCAGTCAATAAGTGACATTTGACCCATAAACATTCAATGACACAATTTCGAATGATATATGCTCTATCATATTAGTTTGGCCTATTTGTATTATATCGCACAATTTATTAAAATCTAAAATAGAATACCAAAGGATTGTGGTGAAGTTTAAACCAATTCAAGCAAACACAAGTGAGTAGTGTTATCTACCTGGATCACAGTGACAGCCATTTAGCTCAATGTTAAATCGATTTAGACCGCTTCAAAGTTGAAGTTCACTTAACAATGGTTTAGAATATTTACTATGTACAGTGAAAAGCGGACATCTGACTCAGCACATATGTGCTTGGTCGCTCTTCAAATACGGGCCTATCCACATGATGGCAAACTTGTTGGAAATATTATTCAACTTATGAGCTAGCGAGTTCAGTTTAACCTAACAACAGAGGTGTTGAATGCACAACGACAACTGATACATTGCACCCACAAGAACGAATGATGGTGTATTGTATTTTTCCAATTAAAAATGTCATCGAGATCAAACCCCTTTCAGCTAAGCTATGGCCCACGCTGTCGCATTTTATTTAGCTAACTAGCAAGCTAGCTCTGGCTATGCCACACCACCTATCTAAGAGCAGCTAGCAAGAATGCTACTTTACGATATGGAGTCATCTTGCTCTATGAATTAATGTGATATAATTTGATATATTCAACTAAGTTCAGAGTTTCAACGAAGATTGTATTCTCCAATAACATTAAAAACGATCTCTAATTATCATTACATAGGGCCCGTCTGAGCATTGAGCAGGTGGGTAATGTACATGAACGCAGCATTTATTTTTTGAATTAACGTTATCAAATGGGTAACATTAACGTTACAATAATCACACCTGCTGTAGCCCAGATTACATGACGATCCATCAATGAAAACCATTCATTACTATCTAAATTTACAACGAACCGCAAACGAAAGTGCTACTTGAATGAGCAAAGACGGGGCCTGTCACCATGCTGGTGGCGTTTGAATGGGGGAACGGCTCCCCTAGCCCTGATGGCAGCATTGGCCAGCACGTCCAGCACACTACAATGACAAATGCACTCCAACGTTTCGATTAATGAACAGACAGTGGTGTAGAGTGCATGTCGTATGCAACACTATTGTGGGTCAAGTGACGACAAATACGAAGAGTATGTATGAGTGCAGTAATGTACCGTAAGAGATTTTTGCACGCTAACGTTAGCTGCTAACTTACCTGGTTGCTGTGAGAAGCCATGCTTCCGGTGAGATTTTCTCCCCTCCTCCGATGAGATGAAAACTCTCCCAAGAAGATGTGGTGGGGTGTTTGTAACCGTTAACAACGATGGCCTACTTTGACGTCAATTTCATTTTGCCACCAGTGTCTTGACAATTTTACTTTAAACCATTTTACAGCAAATCATGATGCTCCCTTACTGTCATCGCCATTTCTAGCATTTTACTCCCTTGCTAGCTAGCTACCGCGCGGTTGGTGGATAGTGACAGTGACTAGCAGCATAGAATAACGAAACCCATTTCCGGCGAATTATTCTTCGGCTTTTAGCCTTCAAAGTAAAAGTAGTCTCTGGGCATTTGATCACTGTGTAAAATCTCAAATAGAAATTGTAATATTTACTTACTTTACGTCATTTTGATGGTGGATTTCCTAACTTTTTTGTATAACATTGTACTAATGTATGTATTTGTGTAAAAATAAATATAGAGGCTAATTTTGTGTGAGCTTCTCTATTGTTCCAATCCATAATGGGTTGTGGGTAACATTTTAAATGAGTTCCATCCTCCGTGGGCCCTTTGGAGAATTAGTGCATATGCCACATAAATTAGAGTGTAATTTAGTCAAAATAAAAAGCTCATGACGCTTTCGCTCTTGTAAATAGTGCACCATAACATGTATGATTGCTACTTAGTTTGTTATGCTGAGCAAAATATAATGAGTTTAATCAATTGAGCCACAATATCAATCAAATGTTAGAATACAATACCAGAATACCAATTCCATTAATGCTTAATTAACATTGTTTCTTTACCTTGCATTTACTGCTGTTAGTAATGTAGTATATTTACTTTGAAAACCAAGTAAACCTAAACGGAAACAGTTTATTGACTACTTTTTTTTGCTGCTCTAGAAAGGACTCCGCGTGTTTGGCAGCCGATGGATTAGATTCAGGAGAATATAAGGCTTGTACATCGTGACGTCATATCGCAATGACCGCCTTCATTTCGGAAGTATAGGAGCATAAGAATATTAATGGTAGTAATAGTGTTTTGGTCATTGTCTAGTAATTAATCATGAAATTATTTGTTTTGTTTATGGGGTAACATTTTTGTGTTCAACTGTCACAGTGATTCTCATGTGAGACGTGTCAAAACAAAGTTTTAATCAGCCTAGGTATACAGTATATTTACATTTATTTAGGATTTGACTCTCAAAATGGCGGAGGATAGCCACAAAAAATCCCATGATGCATCCTGATGTACAATCATAAGTAAATTATAGTTATGTGATGTTGTAATGTTACAGGAACGTCGCTGACAAGTGACAGACAGTAGTGTAATGCTGCAGGAGCGTCGCTGCAATGTAACTGATAGTAACTGATGCTGCAATGTAAGCTTCTCACCTGTTTTGGAGGAGTGGCCTTGGATGGAGGCCTAGAGGGAGGGCTGGGATTTTCGGTTGGATACCTTCAAAATCAAGCTTACTCTTGCTGGTTTTGCGTACACTACCTTTAAGAATGATATACGAGTTAACAGGGATATTTTAGCTCACGGAATGCTGGCCAGCTGCTGTGATGCGCATTAGTTTAGCGATAATGATACTCTAGCCATGCTGTTATTCTAAGGCCAAATCATAGCCGTATGGTTATCAAAAGTTAATCAACCCATCCAACCCATCCAGCAAATCAGAATTGAGTATTCACCCAGGCCATGGAATAAGTATCTTTGTATGCATCGTATATGAACCAGTACTATGGTACGAACAGTTCATTCCCACCTGTATGTGAGCTCAGTTTGTATTGAGCAAGTGTCTCTTTGAAGGTTGCTTTCAATGTATGTAACGGAAGTTATTATATTGGCCCAGAACCTTTTATTAGGGGTTCCCCCCTGCTCACTGATTGCAGCTTCCATCAAATCAAACTTCAAGAACCGTGGTATCTTCTTTGAGCCTCAGCTAAAATGTGGCTTCCAGATGAATAACCTGGTCCTATCCTATTTCTTTCAATTAAGAAACTGCAGATATCGGAGCCATGTTGTCTTTTGAAAATGTGAATGCATAATTCATACGATAATTTTTCTGGATTGAATTTGTAATGATCCTGCCCAAACCCCACTCGTTAGCTGTTATTGCTTTTTTACGTGAGAGTAGTCTGGCGGTGCGTCCACCACAGCCTGGCGCTGTAGCAGAGCCTTCACTGCAGCCTGGAGAAACCCCAGGAGGTGTTCTTTCTGTACCGATCCTGCCCCAACCCCACTCATTACTTGATTTTCCTTTGTGACGTAAGTGTCATGTAGTCAACTTTGTTGATAAGTAATTCTGTTTATCTGTGTTTTTAATTTCCATGTATTTATGTTCCCTAGATTCGGCCCCAGTTCGTCAGTTCCTTGTTTGTTGAGGGTTTGTTTCTGCCTGCCTTGATTCCTTGGGTGTTCTTTGAGTCGGATCTCTGCATTGACATTCACCTTCCTGCAGAGGCGTGACAGGATTATTGTAACTCCCTGTTTTTATGCCTCAATCAAGCCACCCTTGCCCACCTACAGATGCTGCAAAAGGCAGCTGGCAGGCTCGTATGTCCAAGCATAGGTCTCACATCACTCAAACCCTGATGTCCCTACACTGGTTGCTGGTTAAGTTCAGAATTTATTTTTAAATCATTTTAATTACTTTTAAATCACTGAAAGGTCTGGCTCCTATTTATATAGCCGAGCTATTACAGATCGTCTTGTCGGGGTCTGCTGTCTGTCCCTCCAGACTGAGACTCAGAGGAGTCTCAGAGGAGACTCCCAACTCCTATTCATACAGCGTTGTCGGTTGAGTGATATTTGATGTATAATATGTAAATGTAGTGTATATATTGCGGGAGTAGTTTCATGTGATGATATTTTTGTCATTCTATGTTGATGTTTGTGCAAGGAGATGGCGACCAAAAAAGTGGCGGACAAGGAATAAGATGTATGCAAAAGAACAGCACTTGTCCAAGTTACTTGCATAAATTCTAATTAACACGTTATTTAGGGTAAACCAGTGTTAACGAGTGGTAACATGCGGCTATAATAACAAACATTTAACGTTATTGTTTGCTCACAGTGTTTGTACAGTGAGTACAAAATAGGCTTTATAAGAAATATAATATTTGTGAAAACTTATTTTATACTAGTTTATATATTACTTTTGTGCCACTGTACCATTGTACCACAGTGTCCCTGTAACCATCGTCTATATATGCTCCTTAAAATGACCTGTATCTTGAGATGCTTTGGATAAAGGTGCTTGCCCTAGGCATACTGTAATAACAGCTTTCACTCAGAAAAAGACAATGGGACACAAAGAACACAAAGAAGAAAATAAAATGTCAGAGGATTTATGTTATAGTTGATGATTTATTCAATTACATTTCACCATCCACATCATCTGAGAAGAGCCATGTTCAAATGTGTCAGTTGTTCATCTATATCATCTTTAAAAATAACTATGGTTATATGTAGCGGTTCTGGCCTACTATAGCCATCATCATCATAGCCACAGCATACCCTAATGAATGGTTGTGTACTCAATAGTTCACAACCATTCCTCAATAGTAACTCACTCTGTTTTTGTCTTAAACTTGAATCCTGATCCTTCAAGAATCCTGATCCTGCAAACAGTTCTGTGTAAAATATACATGTTTTAGTGGTGCATAGTGATGTAGTCTCTTCCCAGCATGTCCTCCAATAGGTTGCCCATCTCATCTGCCATCTGTTCATTTCCTACGTACACACAATCCACAACAAGGCAGGAAGGAAAGCCAGTCCCTGGGTAGGACCTGATGAGACAAAGGTTCATAGGACCACTTATTATGCATTGTGTTCATTGTAGTACTTCGCACTATCCATATGGCATGCATATCCCTTCACTTCGTTAAAATAATGTATGCTCAAAAAAGCCAACTTTAAAACGTACATAATAAATAATGTGTGCATCAAGGTACAGAAATACATTCTTTGTGTTCTGTCATTTGACATTTGGTGTAATTTCTGACACATCCTCCTTTGCAGCAGATTGCTATGGCATAACAATCGGGGACTGACTTCATTGACTTTGGATATGAATAACGAATAACCCATATTTATGAAGTACGTAACGGTAAAAGTGCTTGCGGACATACCTGGGAGGTGCCGGCCGCTGCTCTGTCCTTCATTGATCCTCTCTGAAAAACCACAGATACAACATTAGACCATACAGTCCCCAATCCTTTACCCTCCACCTCTTATAATGTATAACGTTATCTTATACATCATCAGCAGCAGCAGCAGATGGGAATGGGGTTCTGTTCAAACAAGCCCATTGGTACACAGGAGGAGGGGGGGGGGCCTCTCATGGGGGCCCCATGCATGGTTTCCGCTCACCCGTCCTCATGGCCAGGTGGATGCTGTTATCTGACACGTCGTGGCGCTTGCTGACCGAGCACACGTGTGTGCCGTAGTCCTGCTCTTGGACCTGTTGGATGGTGAGCAGGATGCTGCCCGGTGTGTAGGAGAGGCTGTAGCCCCGGGAGCAGTTCTGGAAGGCCTTGTGCTTGATGTAGTGACACAGCAGCCCTCTCCCCGGGGGGCCCCTCCACTGAACGGACAGCTGGGGGACTTCCCCGTGGTCCTCGTAGCGGTACGCGCAAGGCATGGTGACGGGTCGGCCGGGAAGAGTTAGGAGCTGGGTCATGCTGTCTACAAATAGGAGTGTTATGAGCATTGGTTGGGTAAAAGATGTGTGATGCTGTTCATTATGTGTGTTTGTGTGTGTAATCATTGACAGAGGGTATTTATATATACACTTAATAGGCACTGCAGCCGCCATGTTTGTTCTTAATCGTTTACTTCATTCTTCATAATGTTAATAAAACCCTAACCCCGGCTTGGCTATGCCACTTCCTCCTCTCCCTGTCCAACCCCAACTCTCTCTGTGATGAAGCACATATTCACCAAACAAATGATCAACAGCTTGTGTCTATGTGCATAATTATACCCCTTCTTCATTGACTTACCTTTTCCATCCGTGTGGGACAAAGCACACCCCCAACACAGCGCAGCTACCCAGGTGGAGACATACAAAACTGTTCCCCACATTTTATAATGGCTCGATTCTGTTATTATATAATGCATCGATTGTTATATTTAAGCTCTTGAGCGATGCAACCGACAGGCAGCCTGTGCTCTTTTGTCTTTCTTATGAAGACCTGCATGCGCAGACATGAGGTTAACTGTGTGTACCGTCGCCATGGTTACCAACAGTTAATCTCAAAGGAAGGTCCCCAGTGTTTTATTAGTAATTTGATACATCAAATTGGAGATCATTTTTCAGTGAACTTCAACAGAAACGATAAATCACAACAGTTTCTTTAATGTTAAATCAGTGCCATTTACAAATGTAACCTTTGATAAACATGTAAAGAAATATGCGATTTGAGCTAAAAACTATAATTTTACAACTGTCAAGAAAGATTTACATCACAACGCACAACACTAAATAACACACTGTACACTGGCACAATCCTCAGAATGCTTATATTTACATACACACTTTCAACCATGTAAACACACACACGCAGACACACACGCGTACACGCGCGACACAAAATCGCAGGCATCCCAAACATGCATGCACACACCACACACACACATACATCTCTCTCTCTCTTTAGATGCATACATTCACAGGTGTTCCATTCCATACTTCAATACTGAACATAACATTTTTAAATAATTAAACATTGTTTCACTGTCCTGACATATTGACCTGGATAAGTAGAAAGACAGAGAGGGCAGGGAGTTTGGTCTCTAAACAACTTGACTTCTCTCAGAGAGGTGAGATTCAATTAGAGCTTCATCTTATTGCCAACATACCCTAGGAAAAAAAAATGTTCTCCAGTTCTTTTATTTTTTTCTTTCTATTTGTGACAGACAGGTGCTTACCTTTTGGTGTACTGTCTGCGTTGAGCAGCAGCAAGGCAGATTTGTGTTATGATGCTGTTATTTGACACAGGAAAAGTATGTGACGGACAAATGATTAGAATCACAAGAATGGATCCTGCAAATCAAAGCGAAAGCGACAGCAACAGCACTAGTTCACATGACCGACAAGGAGAAGCAGAACATTGTGGTGGCTTTATTGCGGATGCTTTTGACCATTTCATTGGGTAGACTGTAGACCTCAACAAGAGAAAAACCAATCGTACCGACCATGTCTCATTCAGTATGTCTGTTTAGTTGTTTCTATTGTGCTCATAAAGCAGTACGTCAGTGGTGAAGGTCAGATCCACATGGGGCTAACTACAGTGCAAGATCATCATAATAAAAGGAACAGTGTTTAAATACACTTCACAAAATAAATACACTTCTATACACATCTGCTTGTATTTTTTGTACATGTTTATTTCCTGCCTGCTGCCCATTGTGCTGTTCTGATGTGCTTTGACGCTGCTCCTGGTGGTTGCGTAGCACACACTGGTTACTGGATTCCTCGGAACAAACACATGGCGAACACCATGGCAAACAGCTGGAGAGGGGAACAGCACAGGTATGAAGATATCAAGACAATTAGTTGTGTTAATGATTAAGCGATACATCGCTACTGCAGGATTTTGTAGCTGTTGGAAGAGTTGTTATCAGACATTACATTTTTTATTCTTTCATCCATTTATTAAGGGCAGAATAGCGTTGTGGACAGTGAGTTCGAATCCCACCCCAAAGGTTCTGGGTTCAATTCACAAATATCTGCAGCCTACCAGTGGGAAATCGTTGAAAAATACACCTAACACTTTACTGTCACCTTGATGACCATTATCGGTATTCAAGTTGGTTTGGGTAAAAGTGTCACACAAATGAGTAAAGAGAATTATACTACATATTTCCTCCCACTTTGCTGAGACTTAAGTGTTGAAATCTACATCAAGGTAATCCAAGAGAGGTCTTAAGAGAACATACTTCAATAGTCAGCACCACAATGGCCAGGGCCCCCGCCATGTAGATGTAAGTCTCAAAGTAGTCCACCACGGCTGAGTAACAACCCTGTATAAAGACAAACAGCCAGGTGAAGACAACAGCATTATGCTCTGTCAGCTCAGTAGAATGAGATCTAGGCTAAATAACTCATGCAGGCAAAATATACACAAGTTAATTTGAAATGTATTGATTAATTGATTCTGTTTTATTCAGCCATTATTTCAGAGTGATCAAATTTCGAATGCTATTTTACGGCAGTGCCCTGCCTAAAATGAGATTTTGAAAACCGAAAATGAAAATGTCCTGCACCAACACCGACACTGCGGTGCTAATTAAGTCGGTTCTTAATTATCCTTATTACTCACAGTCACATGCAGCCAAATCTTAATTTGCATGCACACCAAATAGGACAGGTTCATGAGTATACACCGCATGCATTTGGAGGGATCAGACACCACGCTCTCTGGTGACCTTGTTGTGTCGGAAGGCCATGCTGCCGCTCAAGCACTGATCCAGGCTCACGTGCTCCACCTCTCCAAGGAAACGGTTCCTCTGACAACAGGCCTCGGGCACCGCCTTCCTGGGGCTGAGGAGCCTGAAGAGACTCTCGTCAAAGTCCTCTGGGCTGCTGACGCCACAGCAGTCAAACTGCACAGGATCAGAGGAAGGAACACATAGGGATGCTCTTTCATACCCTCTATCGTGTAGAGGATCAGATGTTAAGATGTGACTAAAAATGTTCTTTTAAATTCCCACATGTTACCGTGGTCATGATGGCGTTCCACGTGGAAGTGAACACATCGGTGTTGTTGTGGCCTTGATAGTGACGTTTCAGCTCCCTGGTGAAGT
>OMKX01114768.1:25432-37146 GCA_900302425.1 Brosme brosme | reverse complement strand
GTGTGCACTAGGCTGCTACGGATGTTCTACCAATCTGTGGTAGCCAGTGCCATCTTTTTTGCTGCAGTGTGCTGGGGAGGAGGCATCGGGAGCGGAGGGGCCAGCAAGCTGAACAAGCTGGTGAGGAAGGCGAGCTCTGTGGTGGGGATGAAGCTGGACGGTGTGGAGGCTGTGATAGAGAGGAGGATGAGTGGAAAACTGCAGGCGATCATGGACAATCCCTCTCACCCTCTCTACGCCGAGCTGAGGCAACTCAGGAGCACGTTCAGCCACAGACTCATTCAGCCACGTGCCTCAAAGCGCTTGGGGGGCTCCTTCATCCCATCAGCTATCAGACTTTACAACACCTCAACCTCCCGCTCCAAACACCTCCAAAGCCCCAACACCTCCTTTTTCCAGGCTTGATTAAGGACCAAACCCCACACCTCAAGACTATTGTTGTTGTAAACCTTGTTTAAACCTTGTTATTTCATTCTCATTACCTCAGGAACCTCTGCACATTGGCACATTTACACTCATAGTCATATATAATTTTTAATGCACAAGTCACTTAAAAACGGACAGTTACATGTAGATAGTATGTTATCTTTATCCTAATAGTTTTTATTATATCTTATTTCAAATTGGTAAATTTATTGTATACTCTTGTTCTCTTGCTCATTACTCTTGCTCATTACCTCAGGAACCTCTGCACATTGGCACATTTACATTTATACTCATAGTCATATATATTTTTTAATGCACAAGTCACTTAAAAACGGACAGTTACATGTATATAGTATGTTATGTTATCTTTATCCTAACAGTTTTTATTATATTTTATTTCAAATTGGTAAATTTATTGTATACTCTTGTTTGCACTCTCTATTCCCACTGTACTGCTGGTCACTGCGAATTTATCCTAAGGGGGATTAATAAAGGACTATCTTATCTTATCTAGGTCAAGCTAAGTAACTACTTCTCTTTTCTTGGCCGTGTACAGACCTCCACTGCAGAGAGGAAGCTCCTTCACCTTCCTGACCCCAGGGACACCATGGGACTTCAGTCTAGTAAGGCACCATTCACCATATAAGGAAGCTATGTTGGACAACAATTCATTCATTGTATATTTTATTGTGTGGGCGGCATATTTTGATTGATTAAAATAAATATGATTAAGCAGTGCATAATTGTTTTTCAATTTAATTATATAGTATTTTTATTCTAATGAAGTGAATAGATTGAAAACCCAATGCGATTATTATATTTGTGATATGTTAGTGCATCTCATTTTTGATTGGCTTATTGGACCGGGGGAATTCAACCAACACCATGCATTGTTCTACGTCCACAGAAAAGAAAACGCAAAGAAAAGGACGACGACACCGTCAGTCTCTCCAGCTTCGATCTCAAGGTGAGATCTTTTATTTGAGATCATTTCCCCGTCCGATTCTCTTCACTGTTTAATAAACATGCATGAATCACGATATAATGAGTCATAGAGAGTTCAAATGTTATCAGTTAATGATTTCAGATAAAAGAGAAGAGAGAAAGCACTCTTGTTTTTCTAAATGGAGATTTATCAATTATTGACGATTATATGAATCAATTCCAACACTAGTCTGAATACACATGTTGTGTCCCTGATTTCCAGGAGCCCAGCACCAAGAGAGTAAGACCACTAGTCAAGGTGACTTCCCTGGCCAACCTTATGTCACCCTCTAAAAATGGAGCAGTTCGGCGCTTTGGACAGACCCTGCAGGTAAACGAGCCGCGTTCACCCCGCCCATACGGCACATCTATCTGAGGTTAAGTTAGAAATCCCTGACTTTACCACCAGGTGTGAGTTGGATCAGATTAGATGCTATTACATGATCGACTCTATAGTGGTAATATCCACCTGATGCGTGTATGCTGAATGGATCAGCCTTCCATCCATGCTGGTCGCTTGATCTATCTATAATCCATCGGGGTGGACACCCCCACATGTGATGTCACTAGAGGGTCGATTTTAAAACGGCTTCTAATGGCTTATCGTATCGCCCCTGGTGGTGTAGTTTAGCCCTTTAACCAATGAAATGTATTAAATTCAAAAATTGTCCTCCTCAGTCCATGTCTCAACGCAGTGACAGCAAGTCTCCAGGGATGTCCCTCAGAGCCACCAGCAAGGGAGCAGGCCCCACCCCCACTAAACGCAGGAACAGCACCCTGTGGTCAGAGAGCCTGGACGTCCATCAGAAGAGCACCTTCTCCACCAAGGAGATCAAGAGACAAGAGGTAGCGCAGCAGGCTCCTGGCAGAACGCTTGGGAAAGAACGAAGAAATACAGCTTTAAACTTGGATCAAGCATTGACATAATGCTTGGTTTGTGGTGGTTTTATTTTGTACTTCCTCTCTCTCCTTAGGCGATCCATGAACTCTACAGGGGCGAGCAGGATCTTATAGAAGACCTCCAACTGGCACGAAAGGTCAGTCGATCTTAGAACCTCCTAGCAGAACCACACAGAGTCGGTAGTAGTTCCAAGCCCAGAGGTTCTGGGTTCGAAACCCAAATGTCTGCAGTCTACCAGTAGGCATCCTGGAGCATGTTATTTATTTATAACGTTTTTTAAGTCGCTTTGATAGAAAGCTCCTGTTCAGTGACTCCGTAATAAATGGCATGAGCCCTAAGACCACCGCGGCTGCTGACCGTGGTTCTCCATGCCTGCAGGCGTACCACGACCCCATGCTGAAGCTGTCCATCATGACCGAGGAGGAGCTGGCGCACATCTTCGGGGAGCTGGATGCGTACATCCCCCTTCATGAGGGTAGGCCTCAGGCTGGATTCACTTAGCCCAGTCCCTCGCCCTCCCAGTACGGGTGTATGAACCATGCCTGTGCCTTTCTGTGTCTGCAGATCTGTATGCTAAGCTAACAGAGAGTGCTGCTGGCCCCAGTGGCACAGTGGGTCAGATTGGACAGATCATAATAGACTGGGTACGTATTTAAACTGATGCAAGGCCATTAATATCCATGTGAATGTCGCTGTACTGATGATTTGCGTTTATTTTAAAGTCACCATAGTTTTAAATATTTTTAAAATATCTTCTAGAATAACTTGTCATTTCTGTCATCCTTTGTTACAGCTTGCCTATAGTACGTGAATAGATAATCTTTTTTTAAATGTATCTCTTTTTAATTGCTATTACTGTCCTGTACCTGACATTCAAATTTCCTTTCTGCTCATATGGTCTGGCATTTCTAACTAGACATTGTTGGCTCCCGATATGAACGCAGAGATGGATTCTCTGTTGACTCAGCGCACACAGAGCCGTTCATACCGCTCAAGGGCCAACATTGACACAGGACAGTTTGAACAGCATAAAGGAACCAACCGCTGCCTTGCTTCTCCCTCCCCAGTTACCTGGCCTGAATTCCTACAAGGTCTACTGCAGCGGCCAGCTGGCGGCCAAGGCCCTGCTGGACCAAAAGAAGCAGGACAAGCGGGTGCAGGACTTCCTCCAGCGCTGCCTGGAGTCGCCCTTCAGCAGGAAGCTGGACCTCTGGAGCTTCCTGGACATCCCGCGGTCGCGCCTGGTCAAGTACCCGCTCCTGTTCCGGGAGATCCTCAGGCACACGCCTCCGGAACACCCGGACATCGCCAGTCTGGAAACGGCGGTAGGTTTCTCTCCTATCACCTCGTTATGACGCTTCTGTCCTCCCGCCTGGACTGTAGTAGCTGGTAATAGGGCTGGGCGGTTAATCGAATTTTGATCGCGATTTTGATTTTAGCGTCAAACGATCACATAACTAATATAAACGAGTTTTCGATTATTATTATTTTTTCATTAAATGTTTTATAGAAAGTGTTTATAGAACAACTGGATACATATCTGTACATTATTTTAGATTTGAAAATGTTCTATTTGACCATTTTGTGTATATGTAAGGCGGAATTTCAAAGTTCTCAGTTACAAAGGGTTTTTTGGGAGAGACATGCTGAATAAATGCATCATGTTTTCAAACTCAAAAATATTCGTTTGAATAATCGTGATTTCAATATTGACCAAAATAATCGTGATTATGATTTTTTCCATAATCGAGCAGCCCTAGCTGGTAACCAGCGGTTGACACTGTTGACGCGTTACTTGTCAGCCACTTGTCAGACAGAATGCAGCAAGTCATAAGCAGGTAGACTAAGGCATATTGCTCTGGAGTGCCCGGAGTAGGCTGGGGTCATTGGGTTAAAACCAGGATTTTCCACGACGCTATCCATACATATGTGGGGATCTATAACCATTATTATAGGGTATCAGTGCATCCTTATTGGTGATGAGTCCAGTAAAAGTGGTTCAATCTGACAATACCGTTTCTTTAACCTTCACTGTTCATTCCACTGAAACATTTCTGTTGTTAAAGCTGAGGTAGACCGTTTATTTTAACAGCGTTTTTAACGTTTATTTATTTTTTGTCATGTTTTTTAAATTCTCTTAACAACCTGATGGCAATCAGTAAATACAAAAATAGTAAAACGAATCAGGTATCTGTGGCTGTCGCTGACCTTTAATAAGCCCTTCCAATAATTGAATTCAGCCCGAATGAAATGATTCGACGGCCTACCTGTCCGTCTTCTTACCTACCCGGCGGGAGGAGGGGAGGGGTTTCCTTTAATACCGTTGGATACTTTCAAAATCTAGCCCACTTTGTCTTGTTTCTCCAAAGACCCTCACTCAGAGCTATAGTTCGGTAGCGAGACTAACAATGCTGTTACTTCAGATTGCCATAATCCAGGGGATCCTGTCCGAGATCAACGTGAAGAAAGGGGAGTCCGAGTGCCAGTACTACATCGACAAGCTGGAGTACCTGGACGACAGGCAGAGAGACCCTCTGATTGACAGCTGCAAGAGCCTATTGTGTCACGGCGAGCTGAGGAACAAGAGTGGCTCGGTGAGAATCCAGACGGGCTGATGTTCAGAACCAACACTGAACATTGGAATGCTGTATTTCAATGTGACACTATTCAGTCATCCTCCTCATCAGCCATTTCTGTAGCCTCAATGCGACACTTGAAACCGCTGGTAATAAACATGGCCGCCCCGCCGCCGCCTTTCCCTGCAGAAGCTTCACGTGTTCCTCTTCTCGGAGCTGATGGTGCTGACCCGGCCCGTGACCCGCAACGAGAGGAGCTGCTTCCAGGTGTACCGGCAGCCCATCCCCGTACGGGACCTGGCTCTGGAGGACCTGCAGGATGGGGACGCCCGCATGGGCGGGTCCTTCAGAGGGGCGTTCACCAATGGGGAGAAAGGTGGGCGGAGCTTTTGTGTTTATTCGGTTGTCGTAACGGACAATGCTTGTGAATGGTGAGTGACAACTTACTGGATACAAATGATCACCCTTGTAGCGGTATTTCACTATCGTTTAACTCACTGGTGTGGGGTTCAGTTAATGCTCTGACACTACTCTCAGTTGGTAGTCATGTAAAACGTAATGGATGCCAGGGCGGATGATCGCACTTGTACTGGTCTTTCATGACACCATTAAACTCACTGGGTTTGGGCTTTTAAAGATCAAACGAAGTGAAGAAGGCGTGCCCTGTGGTCCACCTCTCTGAGCGCGTGTTCACGCTGGTCCTCCCTCTGTCCCTGCAGCCAAGAACGTGTTCCGCGTGAGCTCCCTAGACCCGTCCCACGGCCAGTCCCACACCCTGCAGGTGAACGACGTCTACCACAAGCAGCAGTGGCTCAACTGCCTGCGCAGCGCCATGGCCCAGCAGCCGGCGGGCCCCCCGCGGCTCCGGGCGGAGAGCGTCCCGTCAGCCAGGCGCCGGTCCTCCACCGTCTCCCTGGACAACGAGGAGGTGGACGAGAACTGTCCCGACGTCCTCCCCCAGCCCAAGACGAGGCCGGAGAAGAGGTTCCGCGGGTCGCTGAGGAGGAAGGAGACGGGGGTGTAGGAGGCCTGGGGAGTGTTATGGCCAAGCTGCTTTATGTTGTGTTGTGTTGTTTGTTGCTGTTGGAACGGGGCCATGTTGTTGGAACGTAACGATGGTTTCACGTGTTATCGCGTGTATTGTGAGTCAAGTGGCTGATTACCTTGGCAACGGGGAGGGGGAAATCCCCTCCAATCACTTCCGTCCAAAATATTATGTTTTACTTTCTCTTTTCTTTTTTCCGATTTAGAGGGGGAAAAAATAAGTGTGTATTTAGTTTACAAAATATGTTTCTGATGTTTGTTTACGTGCAGCAGTTAAATAGTTGTGGAATTTGTTTTACATCGTTTAACATTCATACCACTGTTGTAGCTCTTAAGAATTTGATTATTCTAAATTCTATTCTATTGATTTCTTAATTTTTTTTTAGGTGTCTTTGTGAAGGCACGAACAAAACGTCCACTGTTCAAATATTTGTTTGTAAATAGATTTGTTTCGGGAAAGAAGAATGTAATGGTCCAAGAGATCCAAGTTCTTTTGAGAACTTGGATTGAATTTTAACGATGAGCGAAACATTTCATAGAAATTTGAGTAGGATACCGTGTTGTATTTTGTGCAAAACATTGTGGGAATCTGGTATTGTGTAATGTGAAACTTGTTACTTACTGAGAATGATTACAGCAAAAAATATTTGCTTATTGGGTTGGATTTTAAATGTCCTGTATTTGTCTATTTACCTTAATGACAATAACTTAGATGATTGTATTTACATATTCACATTCACAATAAGAGGTATTAAATATGTACAAATTATTACATTATTACTGTCCATCATTTCTGTGCTATATTCCATGTATGTTTAAACCAATTAAACATTTTCCAAGATAATGCCTAAAATATACAACATTCACTTTAACTGAATAAAATAAGATTAGCAAATTTCCAGATTGACCTGGAACAGAAGAAGATTCAAGTTTGTTGAAATTTGCCGTACATCCGCTTGTTTTTTTCTGGCAGAAAAAGAAAAATGCAGAATCTAAGTTCCCAAAGTTTGACCCATGCCCCATTTTGCGGTCATTGGGGAAGCAGATGTTGAGCAACTGCTTCCCCACACATTGTCTTAACTATCAACATCGGAAGTCGTATAATCATAACCAGTGGTGTAATGAGTAGCAGTTTGCTTATGGCTTTGAATCATGAGTTGGTGTAAATCACTGGATATAAAAGGGCCCTTTATAGAACGTACATTTTTATAAAAAAACGGATCATCAAATAGCTGCTCTTATAGCTTCTAAGTCAACAATCTCCCGCGCCCCCATAGGAAACCAGGGACCCCGAATCTAGAGTGTTTCAGAGAGGAGGACCCTGAGAATCTGTGTAACAAAGGAATCCTCTGATACGGTCGGGTAGGTCCAGCTGGGAAACCACTTGGAGAGTGTTTGTGCCAAACTTTCTTCTGAAAGCCAGTCTGCTTATCTGCTGAAGAGTGAGTGGCGTACCTGAGCAACGGAGGGGAAAAGAAGTGTGAATCAAACTTAATGACGTTAAAACATAGCATGTCAAATGAAGGTACAATCTCTGGAAGAGTGGGACATGGTTTTGGAGTGCGAGTTCAACAGAGTCCTAATCTTGATCTTGCTAATTGGACCTTGACGGTGTGATATATAAGTTTAGTATGTGCTACACGTGAACCTCCTAAGATGGCGCAATTTGATTGGTTCGCTACCTCGGGATATTGGGCAATATCCCATGATTGAGATCTCAAACTCGGGATATTGCGTGACAGCCGTCTCATAAAAACAAATAAATCCCGGCAAAAAGTGTTATCTTGTTTATTTTTGGAGTGTTCACGTGTAGTAATAGCCCCCTCGACCTTCGGTCTCGGGGGCTATTCCCCACTATTCACTTCGCCTTCGGCGAATAATTGTTAAGTATACTCAAAAACAAGCTTACTTTCAAAGAACTCCAGGCAGAGATAAGCAGGAGATCCCACGCTGGCATAATGAATGGGTTTTTTGCCGAGGTTATCCGTGGCATAAACGTTCCCCCCGAACTCCACAAGGAGGTCGATCAGCCCAACATGCTTGACCTTTGCTGCGTGATGGAGGGCGGTCTCGTGTAGCTTGGCTGCGTTCACATTTGCACCTTGAGGACGACAATAGAGCGTTCTTAGAGTTACAGAAGAGGTTTTGTGGTGGAAATTGTGTCATTCGAAAACAAATGAAATGTGAAATATTGCATCATTGCTTATTGCAAGGAAACAACTGCCATCATTTCTAAGGTTCACCAAAAACATTTAATCAAATGTGGTCTTAGAACCATCATGTCTTTCAGTAAGGTATGGACTCACCTGCTTTGAGGAGCACTTCTGCACAGTCATAATGTTGCCTGGCGCAAGCCACATGAAGTGGGGTCCCAAAGTGGCAATCGTGGGCCTCCATTAGAGCTCCTTCATCAATCATGAGCTGAACGCAATCAGCATTCCCTATCAAATAGGACATGAATGAGCTCCTGGTTAACAATGTCCTACACCAATGTTTGTCTTGGGATTTCTGGCCATAATGGGGGCAGGATAGTATGGTGGTTACGATGTTTGACTCCCAGCAGTCTACCTGTAAGCATCCCTACTCCTCATTCATGACATGTTTCACATACATTCACATACACGTTTCTAAAATTCTGTGTAAATCTGGTTGTAAAGGGCAACATAGGGAGTAGTAAAATGGTGTGCGGTCTTCATAACCACCATATAACAAATGGTCCATGTCCATGAACCATGTGAACTCCACTACCTGGATCCCTGTACTACAACACATAATCACTGCGTTAGTGTGTGTTTAAAAGGAGGTCATTTCCGTCAGGTTCAGGAGCAGGTGAACACACCTCCCATGCAGGCCTCATGAAGGGGGGAGAAGGTGAACAGCGGGGGGTTCACCGTGGCTCCATACTGCAGCAGCAGCCTCACACAGTCCAGGCTCCCGGCAGCGCACGCATCACACAGAGGGGTGCTGCTGTCGATGTTCCGCGCGTCCACCTTGGTGAGCAGCCAGACGACAACACATTCGCCATCACCAGCGTCACAGAGCCTTCTCTGGGACCTTGATACATTATTGTCGATGTACTATGTGTTTTGTCATTTAGCCGAAGCGACCTACATCCAGTTCAGATGAAAGTATTTGAAGGAGCAGGTGGAGCTAGGCCTCTTACCCCACCTGCATTTGGTGATGAGGGTGATGGGTGATGAGATTAGTACCCAGTATCTATCATCTGGGAGTCATCCCAGCATCGTGTGTATGTGTAATCAGTGTCATGTCTGCACTATTTGAGTCTTCTGACTCTTTAGGGATTCCCTCCAAACCAGTCCTATAAGGAGGGATCCATCTTCTGTGTTCCTTCAAAAGGTTTCTTCCCTTTGGATTTTGGCTTAGCGTGAGGGGATGTGGTATATAATGTGGGCCTGTAAAGGTTTTGACACTTCAACTGTGATGAAGGATGGATCTTTGATATCTCACCTGTGCACCAGCAACCAGAAGGAGCCTGACACATTGCGTCTGTCCTTGGATGCACGCCTCATGCAAGGGGGTGATGGAGTCCACAGCCAGGATATTAACCGCCGCTCCTCCCTGGATGAGTCGCTGCAGGTCATGGCTTCTGCCCTGGGCCGCAGCCTCGTGAACCGCAGAACGGTCTGTCCAGAATCCCAGACCGTGAGCTGAGATAATAGAATCAATGAACATGGCCGGCTTTGAATCTAACGTGGCCATTTTGAAGAAATAGGACCACCTTTTCAAACATGATGTAAAAGTTGAATCGTGTCTATGATCACAATTCAAGAAAGATGGGACTTGTGCTTCTATTTCAATGTATTTGATATATATATATATATATGTATCTAATATATAGTATAAATATGTTTTACGTGTATATCTAATATAAAGTAGGTGTGTAGCCTATTAATCTATCCTCCGACCCTCCAACCAAAAATCATCTCCAAACCAAGAGTTAATTGGTAACGTTAATGACATGAAGTCAGCAGCAGGGCGACCACATCTAGAACCGTGTGGCAATCGATGCCTGGAGGAGTTCGTAACGCAAGAGACAGTAACTCATAAATACATGTCATAACGTTATATTATAACTATCTAGGTAACTAGGGGTTAACGCACTTGACCGAATAGAGTCAGAGACGCACTTGACAGACAGGTTCAACTCCTAATATGTTAGCCACACTAACGAGCTTATCTAACATGCACTTAAAATACCGCTAGGTTCCTCTAAAAGCCTGCTCTTCGACGCTACTAAACCATTTTTTCTGCATACTGTATTTGTTTATTGCTGTGACAAGGTTAGATACAGATGATAATTCATTTTAGGAAATAGAAACATAGAATAAGATTACCTATGTCGCCAAACAAGGAGGGTCTGGAACGAGTATTAATATCCATTTCATGATAACTCTAGTCTTTCACAAAGGACAAACCCAAAAACCAAAAGCAATACGCTGCTAAGTGAAACTCGGAGGAACCATTTTATAACAGACAGGACGGCAGGGTCGACTTGTTACCGAGTAAAGTACGGAGCACCGCTGTTGTCTATTGGCTGTCAGGGCAAACCTTTAACTACGTCACCAAACATGATCATGTGTCGACACCACGCCATGGTTATGGTGAGAATTACAACAACAAATCGATTACAGGGGAATGTGAAGTTCATGTCACAACGCGCCATGTTTAGAGGAAAGTAGTCTGTCGATAGTATGTTCTGTAATAGGAGGCTGCAGTTTCAGGTCCGCAGTCCTAGGACGGCATTTATAGGACCCTAGCTTTTCTTATAGATTTAAATACTACTAAAGTCATAGTATTAGGGGCACTTATAGTTGTGAAGGTTTAATTTATCCACCCATAGTGTAACTTCCGCCTCCTCCCATACTACTCCTGTCTGTTTTGTCTGACAAGATGGCGCCCAGCGTGACGTCACTTAACGTTCACTATAACAACCAGCAAAAGTTGTATTATTAAAAATATTTCTCCACATAGGCCTACTGGGGAAAAACGACTGTTGTTTTAAAATGTGATATTGTGTAATAACCTTATGTTGCTGGTTCAAAGATAAGAGATATTGGGTGGACATTGCTAGCATTCAGACAATTCAGAAATCAATACTAATAGTAGGCCGATTGATAATATTAATATTTGTATACCACCAGGAGACTGCTGCATTCACCACCTCTCTCTACATGGGAGTGTGTACTGCCAATCTCCGGTCAAGCTGACGTCATTATTACCTTCTCTTCATAGTTTGAACTCCCAAGTCCTGGCTTTCACTGAGACTTGGATTCACACAGAGAACAATCTACTCCTGCTGCACTCTCCACCCACATTATCGTCCAGCCAGGCGGCCATGCGCCCTCAATTCACCTCTCCCCCCTGACTCTGAAATAATGCATTATTTAACTACCATGCTATTTCTATTACAGACTCTGTGAAAATGTACATTGTGACCATTTATCATCCTTCAGATCAGCTGGGTAGCTAAGTGGAGGAACTGGACCCACTGCTGTCATCCACGGTGATGCTGGGTGACTTCAACATCAGTCAGCCCTCCTGTCGACTCTCTGACCCTGGCATCACTGTGGGTAGAATCCTACCTCTCTGGTGGTCCTTTGGGGTGTCATGGAGGGGGTGAGTGGTCCAAATCACATCAGAGGAAAACCGCCATGCCACTAGGGTCAGTCTTGTTCCTCTCATCGCTGTCCACATCCTCACTTTGATCTCTAATTGAGGCCCACAGCTTCTCCTACAACTGCTATGCCGATGGATATCTTTAT
>OMKX01114768.1:1171-25350 GCA_900302425.1 Brosme brosme | reverse complement strand
ATGAAACCAGTCTCGGCACGGTTTCGGGATGCGTCTCAGACATCGGCGTCAGAATGAAGGCACACCATCTTCAGCTGTCCAAGAATTAACTTCTCGTCATCATTAGTACCTACCAAGTCTGCCATAAATCGCCTAATTGCAATCGACGATGAGCCACATTTGCTGAGCATGTCGAAGCTGTATCCCGGTCCCGCAGAGTCACTCTGTGCAACATCTGGATGATCAGATGGGTCCTGTCCTCTGGTCATCAGCTCAACTACTGCAGCGCTCTTCTGCTTGGGTTACCAGCGGGCTCTGCTGTCCCCCTGAACAGGATTCCTAATGCAGTCACACGTCTGGTATTCACTAAGCAAGCACATGTCACGCCACTGTACATCTCACTCCATTGGCTCCCCCTGTAGCTGCCGGTATTAAGTTCCAGTGCCTGATGCTGCGGTTCAGGGGCTTCTTTGGAGTGGCACTGATCCACATTGCATCTCTCACCCGTTCCTAGCCATCTTCTGAGGGCCACGAATGAGCGGAGTCTGGCACTGCAGTCCGGCCTCTTCTCATGTGTGATACCTGGTGGAACGACCCACTGTCTGCAGAGTCCCCCCATCTTCGCGAAACATCTGAAGACCTACCTCTTACAGGAACATAATACCGCCAAATAATAAGTCAAGAATTGTTGATCCATTGCGTATCGATCTCATCAAGTTCTAAAGAAGGGCCCACTAGGACTTGGATTTTTTAAAATGGGCCTTTCGCTCCCCGCTTTAGATTGCTTTACAGAGCAATCTAATATCTTTCAAAATGACCTTGGTTCTCGTCAAATATTGTGGTTTGATTTAGCCTTTCAATTCTTCAACTTGCTTCTGTAACCTGGTAACCTGAGGCTATGTAAAATGTGAAAATGAGTATGCAAATCACTCAACTGATTAACAACCCTAACATGGGTGCCCTGGCTAAACGAGTTTCCTTCTGCATGAAATAATACCGGCTGATAAACTGCATTGAATTGAAATGTATTTGCATTGAATGGACTACAACTGACATGGGGTGTTGTCCATTTTTGTATGCTTCAGTCATGTCAGTGGTACTTTAAAAACAGAGGCAGCAACATGTTGCGACGTCAACTTCACATTTCCTATTGCGCAAGACAAAGAGCTGTTGTTTGACTTGTACATTCGGAGCATTGACATGTTTTTTTGATCATTGTTTAGTAATTACTCGTGAATTATTTGTCATTATGGAGAGACATTGTCATGTTTGAAACTGCCACATTGTTTAAAGCGAGACTCAGTAGAACAACGTTTTCATTAGCCTACGTTACGGTATATTTACGTAGATTTTAAAATTATACAGAAATACAAACCTCCAGTCTTCTCAATAAAACGGACGATGGCCAACCAAAAGCCCCATGATGCATTCTGACGTACAAACCCTTTTCCGCTGCGCTTGCGCGTGGCCAACCTGCGGTCAGACAGTCGCAGTCCGTCCGAATATCGCGATAAGTGGTGGTTACGAAATGTCTTGTCCAGTCAGTGTGCCCTTTATCAAAACCTTTCTGAAACGTTTGAATAGCCCTACGTGACAAATACATGCAGTCAACCCTATGTTCTAGAGACTCGCTTAACGTAATTGTTGTATTTTCATTACATTAAATAAATTGCAAGGTCTCTTTACTTTTCCAACGTTCACCTGTCACCCTCACATTTCCTGGCTTTAGAGAGATATCTTTAGAGAAACGCTCGCTGCCCTCCTCTTGCACAAACGCACAGGATGTGGAGTCGGTGGTTTCGTTTCTCTCCTCAACCTCTGTAGACTTTCAAGATGGATGCACTCGCGCAGATAGGTTTCTGTTTCTTTTTCGATCACATATGGACGTCGTGTCCAATTCGCCGATTCGTGTAATCAGTAAATAGTAGCAGCGCCATTTAGTTCCAATAGTTTAATTAATATTAGATGACACATCGGTGGTTAAGTTACGTTTCCGATATTACCGTACAATGTTGTACAGCGAGTCTGTAACTTCCTGGTTCTCCCGATCTGTTTAACAGTCGAATGATCTTGCTCAACAACCGTGTTACACTTGATCGAGGTCCAAAGATAGAAGCGTTTTAATCCATGGTCCAGCTGAAATGAGTCCATCTGCCAGGGAGAGAATGATTATTGTGGATTTCCAAAGGTTCTAGCCATGGACCGTAAAAATGGTGGATTATCGAGTAAATGTGGTAAGCTCGTCTTCGTTGGTTCGTATAAGTTTCACTTTAGGTGACGTGGTGTTCAATGTAATATAATTAGTTTCGCTTTTAGCCATTCCTTGTAATACATCCGAACGCGTTATACGTTTAGCAACCCGCTGAACGCTACACGTTGGAATAATTTAAACTTGCGTTAGGTTTATGACATTATTACTGTACACAATGTGCGGGGAAGCCTCAGCAGCCATAGGACATGGCCCAACAACATGTATGTAATGTTGAGTTTATTGGTACATTTTGGACTTCACAGTTAAGTTTTGGAATTGTAAGCGAAGTTGTTGTGTGTTTAATATTGCTATCGTTTTCGATGACCTCATGTATTGACTACTCTGATTTTTGGTCTTTTTTTTTCCATAAGCTGTTTTGATCCCCGTGTCGAAGAGTTCCGTCGTGTTTGAGAAAGTTTTGGCTCCTCTTCAGAATGCGTATCTTTTTGAAGAATCAAAGGAGGCCTTCAGATACCCCTCAGCCTTTCTGTTCAATAACTCCACACTACAGGAAAAGGTCAGTGTACTGTTGTTTGTTGTTTGTTGTGTTTTTTAACAATTGTAAAATGACCCTGGATTTCATGCGATGGTGGATTAAAAATAGTATTTTAATGTTTCTCAAGCTAAACAATTCATAATACATTAAAATGCTTTTAATACATGTATTAGCGTCGAAATCAAGCCAGTTAAACCAAGCAGGAAGTTAGAGACAAGAACGGTTAATGTCTGAAGGTAGGGTGTAAATGCCACTACCAACGGTCTTTCCAGGTTTTCCTGTTTTTCTTTCTACCTAACGAACGAATGGCGCAGAGTATTTTTCTTAAGGGTCACAGAAGACTTACTAACATGATTGAGAAAGGAAAAAACATCCTGGTCCATTTTGGTGCTTCTTGACCAAAAATTCCAGAATAAGTTAACTAACACCTAACTTCTTCCTTCATGACAGTATGAAGCCTTCCGGGCCAACCGAAGACAGGCTGGGTACTCTGAGGAGGAATTGAAAGAAGGATACGGGTTCTTGTTGTTTGATGACATAAACAAGGTACCAAGAGCTAGTCGATGAGATGGTCACAAAGCAGAAAATGCCACTGGGTACACTTATTGATCATATTTCATGGTGTGTGTGTGTGTGTATTTTTAAAGGCTGCCGAACTTGGCGAAACTGGTGTGCTCACTGGGAACAGCACATGCAAAACACTCGGAGATCCTTCCAAGGGTAATCATGTTATTTTTTATAATGAGGTTGCATTAATTTTCAGGGATTACAAAATCGATCTATTCAATTTCATTACAAAGTTAAGTAGTTTGAATGCAATGCTCTGGGAACCCCATAACGCATGTCTAGCTAGCACTCAATAGATTCATTTTCTTGTCATAGGCCACCTTGTAACCGTTTGTAAGTGTCTCCATGAGGTAATCCATAGTAGGTTCTGGAAAAGTTTTCTCAAAGGAGTGGCTCAATAACCTTTTATGACACACTACAAGGTGTGCCCTTTCTGTGTGGAACAAAGCAGTTTGTTGTGTTCAAGATTGGAATGACGGTTTGAGTACACTACTGTTCAAAGGACAACTTCAAAGACACGTCGAGCGAAAACAAGATATGAAGGGACTGAAGGACATACAATTATGATTCATCATATTACGCAATCATTTGCGCAATACATTCGGCATAATGTTCTGTTCATTAAAATGGGAAAATAATAAACTTCATTATTTCCTCACTATTTCCCAAGACTGGAGAAATGTATGAATGATATTTTCTTTGCTCTCTTTTAGGAGTTTATATAGCAAGGTTCTCCGACTGCCTGGCTCCTGATCACTGGCATAGAGGGAAATCCGGTTTTATCGTCATTATAAGGCTGACAAAGGTATAGTCTTATGGAAATGTGGTTATTTTATTGTCGTAAGATCAACATTGCAAGAATCTCCTATTGCTTTTTGTTATATTAATATGATAGCAGTAACAAGTCAATCCCTGCGATATACTTAAAGGTTCTGCGTGTAAGATTCAAAAGATTTGAAAACAGAGAGCAGAAGAGAGCACGATTTTGAAATAAAAGAACAAAACTGTCCCCTCCCTCGCTCTCCGTTTCTCCCCGTTTGATAAGTGTCACATTCACACACCTGTGATTGATAGGCAAGATGGATTCTACAATCAGGCAAGAGATGCCCTGATTTGTCAGAAATGAGCCGAGAGCGGCCTTCAATCTAAATATGCTTAAACAATGGCAGGCGCCTCAGAACAGTACATTAAAGTCTGATGCAAATATGCAAATAATCCTCTAGAGAGTTGTAGGGAGTAATGTAGATTTGATTTGAATGTGAAGCCAATTGAAAAGTATGTGTGTGTGAGAATGTATCTGTTTTCTTTGTCCACAGGGAAAAAGTAATAAGGTTAAAGAGAACTACACTCAGAACTGTATTTCACCTTCAGTTGGATTTGACTGTCATGAGTCAAAAGAGCTGCCTATGGTATCGGCCAACACCAGCTCGTTCCTCGGCTATGAGAGAACGCAGGTATGGTCTCACTCCATAAGCTCACGTGTAGTCTGTGTCTGACCACCATGATGTCAGATACTGAAAAGAACAGGCACAGTTCTAGAAGTAAAAGCTGCATTTTAGATGAGGTAAAATGACACGATTAATCCAGAAGGGAAATTAAGGTGTGACAGCAGCAAGGTTGACAGAACAATGCAATCGAACCAAAAAGCATATGGTCTATTCATCCTTGAGTAGGTATATAGCTGTGTCCCTGAGTTGTGATTTGCCAGTCAAATAGATGTTCAGAGCTTTTGTTCATCTTGCAGTACTACCTCTACGAAGTGCTCCCTGGTGAATGTACCAACACAAACCCTGCTCCAAGCCACGTCTGCCCATTTGCCATCGTGCCATTTTCATATGACGATGCAGATGCCAAGGCCACAATGTCTTGTTCTCAGGAACAAAGGTACCGTAGCACTATACAAACATAGTCTTCCTGTATGATGATTCATGAATTATTGATCATTGATTATTGAGAGTTTTGTTATTTGAAGTTTGTAACATTGGTTATGTTTTTCCAATTTACCCTTTCAGTGGGACAGAAGGAAATGGTAAGTTGAAATTGGCTATGTTTTAATTTGAGTAATTAGAAAGAAATTCTACATCCAGCCTTGGGCCTTCTATAAAAGGGACTCAGTAGGTCAGTACTCATGGCTTTTGTCATTGCAGTGTTGAACGACTTTATGTGGAGGGGTCAGCTTCATATCAACTCCCAGATCTTCCATGTTCGGCTGAAGTCCAGATCGGGGTCCTTGATGCGTGTGAAACTGTAAGGGAGATTAAAACATTCAAGATGTTTCCTCCAAACTGAAAATCCTCACAATATTGTAACCAGGATCTTTCTCTTGTTTTTGTCTTGTGTCGCAATACAAGGCCTCCAGTAGTCAAAGTAGACCAAGCTGTTTCCATGGTTACCTTGAGACAGTTTGCCCCAAAGGCTGTCTTTGAAACTCGTTTCTCTGGGGAAGGTGTGTTTTTTAAAGTGTTCATTCTATTTTTCGTTTTTACCGTCATTCCTTCGTCCATTTTTTTCCAATCAGATGTTTTTTTTGAGAATTCTTTGTTTCGTCTTACTTTCAGTGTGCCTGGATGGCATCTCCTGCAGTGTTCATGAGTTTGTTCCTGTAGAAGTGGAAGACCCCTCCCTTTCCCTGGTTATCCGACAACTCAAGGACAAAGATCTTGTGAGTCTCGGTATCAGTGTGCCACATATACATGCTTTTATGATAGGAGTCAATACCCCCAAACAATGTTATTAACCCCCTTTATACTTTCGACAGGGTCTTACAGTTCACCTTAATGAAAGTGGGTTTCTGATACTGCTACATTCGTCCAACTTTGCTGCATGTACTGGTAAGTTAAGACAGTTACAGCTGTTGAAACTTGTCATAACTTCTCTATTTGCACTTTCAAAGTCCCACTGTCCTCAATGGGACATAATACCTTTTCTTCCAGGTAACGGGTCCAGCGTAACTGAGGCCCTGCAAGCCATGTTCCTGTTTCCAGGACCAAGAGCCTTACAGAAGGGTAGGCAGAACATTGGTGTATGAAAACAGAAATAGGGGCTGCGGAAGTCATAGGTCAATTAACTGATTCATGCATGCGTTGTCCCACCCCATCAGCAACATTAGCAAGAGCTACAGATTATAAACAAACCACATTTTCTGGATGCAAAATTGCTAACTGACAAAGCTTTATTACTTGTTTCATGACAGACACCGTAGGAGAATTGGAACATTCCCGGATTTCCTCTGACATTCTTAGGATTCTACCAGCATTGGATTACGCAGAAATTGAAATGCAGAAAAGATCCATAGGCTCAAGTGAGGACAGACGTGGACAATTTGTGCAACATATTAAGAACTATGCAGCACTAATACAAACTGGCCTTGCAGCAACTCCCTCAAAGGACGTCCGCCCACTTTCACAGGATTATGACGAGTCTGTCACTTCCCTTTTCTCCAACCCAAAATGGACTAACCGGTTATGGCAATGGCTTAGGTCATACCTCACCCACCCAGTCTCTTTTCAGCTTCCTGTGTACAGTGTGACAGAACTTTTGGCGGCTGGAAACAGACCTCCAAAAGAGGTCTTCAATGAAGAGCTTGCACCTCTAGAACAATCTCCAGGGACCGTCTGTAGTGATGGTCCAGAGGAGCTGTTGAGCAAATCCACAGCATGTGATGTTTCAAGCAGCTGGCAGAAGGATGTTGATAAAGACTCTGAGACAAATAGCGTTTTGAATGGTCCTTTATCACGCAACCCCACAGCTGAGTTGGTTGTCAGCATTACCTCAGCAGAGGGTACCTCAAAAGTCATGGACGATGGTCTGAGTGGGAGCGACGCAGTGCTGGCAACAAAGCAACTTTCTAATACACTAATGGCCACAACAAATACAGCTGATAAGAATCCATTGGAGAATACAACTGAAAGAAAAAAACTCCCCAGGGGTCGCCCCAAAGGTAAAAGAAAACGTTTCAAATGGTCTAGTCCACCAACAGATGAACTTCTAACCTCTACACCTGAGAAACCGGATGAGGAAATACACCCTGCACAAGGCACATTGGACAATGATTCTCCCGAAATTGAGTGGACAATATTATCAATGTCTCAATGCAAAGGTGGAAAACTGACCTACAAATACAAGAAGGTCCCAAGGTCTCAGCAGCTGCAAGAAGATGAAATCAAGCAAACTAAACACAGAAGAATGGAAAATGTCAGAACAACAAGATCAGCTTCCTGTTCTCTTTTAAATAAAACGGATCGTTGGGACTTGAGGCCGATTCTCACTGGATGTGGAAGAACTCTGGTTCCACATGGCTCCCTAAATAGCTTGCTTCAGAAAAATGAGCTTGAGTCAATAGATCGGGAACAGCGCTTTAACGAGACGGTGAGTGAAACCTCTGAGGAAGCTAGTCAACTGGAAAAGATGGATGAAGACCCTGTGGCTGGACAATTGGCCGTGAACACCACAAACAATGTAAACTCGGGAGACAAGAGTCACAATACAGAGGTGGGCCCTCCTCGTTCTGAGACCTCCAGTTCTCCCCCGGAATTAAGGGACCGTTCCATGGTGAACATTGCAGAAGCTGACAGCACTGGCGGTGAGCCGTCCAGTACAGCTGATGATTCCTCACATCTAAAGGACAGCAACAACAGTGAACACTTTTTCTGTAAATTTAAAAAAATATTTGCGAGGAGCAAGAGAAAAACCACACCACTGGATTTGGGAGATTCAGTTTTGCCAGTTGATGCACAGCTAAGCTCTGAACCTTCACTCAAGAAAAGTAAAACTGATATGGATGGAGAGACGTTGAACACGGAGTCAAATACAGATTGTCAGGATTCCAGAGGAAGAAACAAGGAAGTCTTACTAGCGTTTGCACAGGCATTAGGCCTAATGCCGATAGAAGTGCCAGATAAGATAAAGGAAACCGAGCACATGGATACCATGGCGCCAAGGCTCCCCTTAAGCCAAGAGGGCCAACCCATACCGCCAGAGGTTGGACCTGCTCAGGTCATACAAACGGTCCCATCACCAATCCAAGAGACGCCTCAAGTGAAACGAGTGCTGCAAAAGAGGAAAAAGAAATGTAAGTTTGTTTTTAATTTTAATAATAAAGCAACTGTTTCAAATGCTAAAGTATAGTTCAAAACACTAACTAAATACAAGGAGGTCGAGTGTGTAGAATTTGGTGGCATCTAGCGGACTGGACTTGGAAAATTCCAGAAATGTAATGTAGTATTAATTCGTGAAAAAAATGTTATTTTTTAATTGTGTATAATCCCATGAAAATAAGAACCGTTATGCTTTCGTTATCTTTAGAATGAACCCCTTATGTCTACATAAGGAGTGGTTCCTCTTCCACGTAGCATGCCATGTTGCACCGAACTTTGTTTGGGAAAAAAGGAAACAAAACTGTTGCGATCCAACTGCACTGTCATGTAATAAATGGTGACCTATATTCAAGTACCACAGTGCAAGTAAACACTGGTTTGTAGCGCCGACTGCCATCGAGGTGAATGCTCGATACATATAACAGATATGAATGAAGTTCACCACTATGGATGCAATAAGGACTGTGTGTTGAGAAACGTAAATAGCGTAAAAAATTACCTCCGCCATGTTCTACAACATGTTCAGTGACCATGGTGATTATGACGAAGATACCCGATTGTGATTGGTTAAATTTGATTTATATGCATGCAAAAGCTGTAAAATAGCTTGTGCGATTAAAATTAATGTTGCTTTTTCGCAAAACAGAAATATCTTCTGGCACTGGCACCGTAGAAAACAAAGGCCAGTGCAGGCCAACGTATTTGTTGGAAAGAGAGGGGTTAGGGAGGGTATTCGGTTGCATTCTGCTACCTCACCGCTATTGGCTCCTACATTCTACACACTGGCCATTCATCTTTCATATTGCAGACTGTATTACTTTGCATTGTCTTTGCAGGGGAGAAGCGTTTTCATACATCCTCTTCCACCACTCAAGAGTCTGCGAAGAGCAACTCATTTGAGACGAATGTCAAGGAACTGTTTTGTTCCAATGGCCAATCCAACGCTCTAAATTTACTTGCTGATTTAGCACTGGGCAACTGCAATAACCAGGCACAGCCACAGCTAGACCCATTGCCCATGACAAAGCCTGACCCAAGGTCGGATGTAGATAATCTGCTTAATGATGGCACCAAACTACATCACCAGTGGGCTCTTCCCTCACTGCTACAGCAGCCCGCTGATAGTCCTGTACTTCCTTCTAATCCTCCCCCACCAGAGGGTATTTTGGGGAGCAAGGATGTCATTGATTTGATAGCTATAGAACATGATTACTCGTGGTCCACCGCCTCGCAAGTGCCTAAGACAAGTTCTCCAGCAGGAATGCCAGGGCATTCCCAGAATCTGTCTGGCCCGGAACTGCCAGCACTGTGCAATGTATCTCCAGAAGGCCCAAGTGAACACAAAGCCGCAGCCCAACACATGAGCAAGGATGCAATACGAAGTAGAAGGTTCAGGCGTTCCCGCATCTTTGTTGAAAAGGATGGAGTTCTCCAAGTCACAAGGAAGTGGAAAGGAAACTATGACTTTGACTTGGACAGCAAGTTTACTAATCACCCTGTGGAGAAAACTGTTTGCAGGGGCTTGCATGGGTATGTGCATCACCTTTTATGATCACAAATGTTATATATTTGAGCAACGTGTGTGTGTATACACAAAGTACAGACATTTGTTAGGTTTTATTTGGAATTTTGTATTTATTTTTCCCAATTCATTTTTACACAGATCCTGGAATACTGCTGGAAAGGACAGTGGGGAAGAAGCTCAGCTCCTTATCCACATTTGGATAGGCCTCTTCTACAGCCGCTCCACTCCAAGGTTCATCCATTCAAGTCCTCCAGACTTGGAGGATTGCTTGGAAAGGTCTGATGGAATGGTTTCGTCGCCAACTGTACCCAAGACTGCTCCTGTTGCCGTTGGGAATTCAGACACACAAGATTTGGAGCCCATTCAAGAAGATCGACTTATCCTTAACCAAGGAGCAGAGATTTTAGACCTGTCGATTAAAAAGCAAGGTGTAAATGACGGCAGTGACATCTCCGAGGCCTCTGAAGCATTTATCAGAGAGGCTGGAATACAAGATGAAGGCCCAGCTCAATGTCAAGTCAAACATAAGGCCTTGCAGGTTCGACATTTTATATGCCATTCAAATTGCCTTGGGCACCAAACCTACCTAATGACAAAGTACAACCAATGACTGCAAAAAATGTTGATGAAATGATTAATTAATATTATCTAACCATTTTGAACAATTCAAAATGCATCAAATGCTTAAAAGATGTATCTAAAATGATTCTCCTGTTACTGTTCTTTTCCACAGATATACAGGTCTCGGCCAAGTGAGTTTGATGACGACAATGATGGCAAATATGACAACATTGTCAAAAGTACCAGTAAGAGGACGGACGCAAGGCCACTAAGTGCCACAAACCTGGAACATTCTGCTGTAAACTTGCTCAGTGGGGATCAAAGATGGCACTCCTTATGCAAAGTTATAGCAAACATGATTATTCAGCCACAGCTTATTGTAGAGACTCAGGCAAGCATAGACCCAGAAAGCGCCAACATAGAAACTTCTGAAATGGGAGAAAGAAAGGAGAATCTACAAAATGCAGAAGTGGCAGTTGATCCACCAATAGAAATGGACGCATGTGAGATCACGAAAGGTATAGTTGAGGATCCAAACTCTCGATGTACTTACTTGGTTGGTACTGAAGAGAATGACCATGATGAATCAAAATGTGAAGATCATCGAAACAATGCAGACTCCCGTTTACCATTGATTGATAATGAGGATTGTACAACTGGACACCAATCAACAGTGCCTTATGTAAACCTACCAGAGAATGAAACACAGTCCACGGTTAGATCCATCACCCTCCCACATGGCTCTGATGAAAACAGGAATGAGGATGAAGACTGCCAATCAGCAAGTGATCAATGTCACTTTACAAAGGAAGAGGAAAACCATTTGAAACCAAAACCAGTCAGTGATGGCCGTGGGACCATTAAGGGGGACGATCCAGGGGGTTCTGGCCAGTCATACCCTGTTAGACGATCATTCGAGGAGGATAGTAAAAAGGAGGCATCCACTGATGACATCCATAAGATTGAAATATTTAGGGAACAGGAAAAGTCAAACAATTCAACACCATTAGCGGATGGTTTGGTAGTTGAACGCCAAGCTGAAGTACTGCCAGATGTGAGTGTAGTTAGTTGTGATCGTCAAGAACAGGATGATCAATTGGTAGGAAATGAAGTTGAAACTGCTTATATTTTATCTCAAAAAGCAGCTTCTCATCACCGAGCCCATTCCCCACAAAATGGGATTTCAAAATTGCTCCAAGATCCAAGGGAAATGCCCTTAGTTGGTAAAGACGATTCAAAACAAGTGGAAGCTGGCCCACAGGTCCTACCTATACAAGACAAAGCTGTGGAATTAGTTCATGAACCCAAAGAAATGGCTGTGAACATCGATGTGCGCCGTACGTCGCTAGAAAACGGTGAGAAAGTCCCAACAGCGGAAAATGGACTTTCAGTTTTTGAGGACCATGACTCTAAACATGAATTGGGCTCAGAGGGCCCTGAAGTGGATGAAAGATGCCCCCCACCAACTAAGGGGGATGGTCCAGGGGGTTATTTCCAACTATCCCTTGTTGGAGAACCATATGACAGTACAAAATATCGATCCAGTGATGAGATGTTATGGATGCAATATGAAAATGCCATGGGTGGTGGTGATGATGATAATGATGATGATGATGATGATACCATTTCAGAAGAAAATTTTAACCTTACTTTGGATGAGTCAATACCTGAGGAGCATGGTGATGACTCCATGGATGAAGATAACAGTGAAATTGAGAGTCAACAGAGCAACTCCGATAACTATTCTACACCATTACATGATGGTATTGAAGGCGAGAGCCAAGCTGAAGTACTGCCAGGTGGGAGTGTAGTAAGTTGTGATCATCAAGAACAGGATGATGAATTGGTAGGAAATGAAGTTGAAACTGCCTATATTTTAGCTCAAAAAGCAGCTTCTCATCGAGGAGCCCATTCCCCACAAAATGGGGTTTCAAAATTGCTCCAAGATCCAGGTGAAATGCCCTTAGTTGGTAAAGACGATTCAAAACAAGAAGTGGAAGCTGGCCCACAGGTCCTACCTTTACAAGACAATCCTGTGGAATTAGTTCATGAACCCAAAGAAATGGCAACGAACAGAACGTTCGTGTGCAGAACGTTGCTAGAAAACGGTGAGAAAGTCCCAATAGCGGGAAATGCACTTTCAGTTTTTGAGGACAGGGTTTCTACACACAATTTGGGCTCAGAGGACGGTGAAATGGACGAGAGATTCCCCACACCAACCAAGTGGGATGGTCCAGTGGTTTATTGCCAAGCAACACTTGTTCGACAACCATATGAAGGGGATGGTATAAAGGATGCATCCAGCGATGAGATGTCACAGACGCAATGTGCAAATGTCACCACCTTCATGTCTGGTGGTGATGAAGATGATCAAGATAATACTGATGGATATGATACCATTTCAGAAGAAAATTTGAACCTTGCATTGGATAAGACACCTGAGCAGCATGATAACATTGACTCCATGGATGAAGCAAACATTGAAATTGTGAGTCGACAGAACAAGTCTGATAACGATTCTACATCATTACAGGATGGTATTATAGGCGAGAGCCAAGCTGAAGTACTGCCAGATGTGAGTGTAGTTAGGTGTGATCATCAAGAACCAGATGATGAATTTGTAGGAAATGAAGTTGAAACTGCTTGCATTTTAGCTCAAAAAGCAGCTTCTCATCACCGAGCCCATTCCCCACAAAATGGGGTTTCAAAATTGCTCCAAGATCCAAGTGAAATGCCCTTAGTTGGAAAAGACGAATCAAAACAAGAAGTGGAAGGGCACCCACAGATCCAACCTTTACAAGTGGAAACTTTGGAAATGGCTAAGGAACCTAATAAAATGGCAATGAACATAAATATGTATCATATGTCGTTAGAAAACGGTGAAAAGGTCCAGGTAGATGAAAACATACTTTCAGTTCTTAATGAATGTAATTATGAGCATAACTTGGGCTCAGAGACAAGTGAATTTGATGAGAGATGCCCTACACCAACCGTAGATGAAAACCCATATGAGGGCTATCCTTCTCTTGAGCTTAGTATTTCTAATGAAGTCTGCAAAATCTCACCTGAGAAAGAACACCGCAAAACTTCAACGCTTGCGCAGTGGTTGGGAAAAGAAGTCGATTCTGAGCCTGATTTGAAAGCGGTTGGAGATCAAGTCCCTGGAAGAGATCTCTGTGAAGACAACCAGACTCTGAGTTACAGACTGCTTGAAACCACTGATCTCCCTCCCTCTCGACATCAAAGCCCAACCCTCTGTAGGGAATCTATGGATATGGACAATTTAAATGATAAAACAAGTCTTGTTAATGTAGGTATAACACCTGCCAAACAATCGCGTGTAAAGAGGAAAAGGTTTTCTGATGTAGGGTCTTCCCTCCTTGTTCCTTGTTCCCCCAAGAAAATGAGCAACGATCAGGAGATATGTGAAGCTCTAGTACAGAGCAGATTGCGAGATGACTCCCATCTATCCAGACTTCGTCCTGTTGTTGTCCTAAAGCCATTGACTGGACATGAATGGACTGACAGTCGAGCTGTTGACATCTATAGAGTAAAGGAAAAGGATAACTCAGCTATTTCCAAACCTTCTGATGATAATCAGACTAAAATCCCTGTCATACCCACCACACTGACCGACACACTATTGGACAACCGAAGAGACGTTTCTAATCGCACATCTAAGGGCGACCAACATGAGAATGAGCAAGAGATTTGTTCGAGGGCTGGTAGGGTTTCAGTACATGGTGTTGGGGAAGGTGTCCTGAATCAAACACATTCTATTGATGCCTTGCATCATGTGGAAGAAAGGGACCATTGGAAACCGAGCAGAACTCTCCCATCTAATGTTTCCACACAGTCTGATGAAGTTGAAAATCTTAGTTCCTCCAGCTTCCAAGATCCAATCCAAGAGTGTCCAGTTGAGAAACAACTTGGTCATTCATCCTCAATTCACACAGATCCCTCAACAAGCTCCTTCAAATATACAAATTATAGGTTTACAAAAACGGTATCAAACTCATTGGGGCATCTCACTGAAACATGCATGAATTCTGACCTCACGCAATTTTCAATGGAACAGGAGTTTCTAATCTTCTCAGAGGAAATGAAACAGCTTCTGATTGGCAGTAAGAGGGGACCTGGCCAGAATCCAAACCACAGGTCCATGCATTCGTACCCTAGTTCTGACGGGGCGCAATCCGTCATCGACCTGTCCATGGACGTAGACATGCTAGAGAGTGGTATGGAGGAAACTACAGGAGAAAAGTCATGTCATCGCGAGACCTCTTCTGGAGGAAACAGCGCAGAGGCTAACGTTGCGCTGTCCGACATTGTGGCAGAATGTGGCAGGTCGTACCACACCATGATGGATAACGTCTGTGCAGGAAAGAGTTCCGTGACAGAAACGGATGGAGAATTGAGGGAGTGTGCTGGCCCTATCAAGCAAATGAGAAGCGGGATGTTTGGCCTGAACCATGGTCTGAATTTAGTTGTGAGGCAGCCTTCTAAAACTAAGTTCAAGTTCTACATATTGGCAACATCAGAAGATGCCTTCTTTAAGGACACCAAGGTAAGTCCTTTTCTAAAAATACTAATATACACATTTACACATATATCAACAAAATCTGATGTTAAGATTTCTTAAATGAAAAAAAGGGTACATATTCACATTTTGCCTATTATCATTTAAATAGTAATGTAGTAAAAGATTAGGCAGTACATGCCCAATGGTTTACTACGATTTATTTTAAGCTTTGGTAAACCACCCAAAAACAAGCCAAAGTAGGCTACTTGAATTCTATTTTATATTGATAGCCTATTGTTCATGATCGGTCAAACCTGCTTTTGGTATAAAGCCGATATAGACACGAGACCTTTAAACAACTAGGGGTGGGAATCACAGGGTATCTCACGATATGATACGCGATACATGACCCACGATACCGATAATATAGCGATACAGCGATTCTGCGAAAATCAATATATTGTCAGACAATACATCACGATATATGTCTAACTATGAATACAAAATGACTGTGAAAAAGTAAAGTGCTGGATTTCTGTCTTTATTCATGGACCAAACGGAGATTTTAAGTTTGACAGAACCTTCCCCTTAAGTTTTGACAGGTATCTCCCATACCTTCCTGTCTATCTCTGAATAATAAAGCATTCAAAATTAAAATAAATAAATCAAAAGAATTACAAAAAATATCGATATTTGGCGCCAGCGTATCGATTCTCGTATCGCACGAAGAAGGGCGAAGATATATCGCCTTATCGATATTATGTCCCACCCCTATAGACAACTGTCTCGAAATGAACATTCATGAGCAGGCTGGAACATAGCCATTTAAAAATCTATTAAAATCAATCCAAAGTTTTTATTAAACGGGGACCTTCCCGGGAACAATGCCAGCCAGGGACAGGCCACCAGAAACAGGACTGTCCCTGGAAAACCGGGACATCTGCTTACCCTACTATATTTGTCAAAGTTCATATTTCACCTTTAAGAAGAAGAAGTGTAGTCAAATGTCTGACAGTATTGTATATTTATATAAGTAGTAATAATCACATGACAAAGATAAATTGTTTAACTTCCAAATAACTATTATGTGCATTTTGGCAAATATAAACTGTTACTTCCTGCTGTATGCTGACAAATATTCAGATCAATAAAAATAGTAGCCCATGATACTGTACTTTTACCTGTGTTTCCACAGTGTAGATACTAACTCTACCAAACCAGTTAACCGTGAAAGCAGGTGTTTTAGTACAATGTATTACTTTACTATGTAAATGTCAAGTACTACATAACACTGGTGGTTTTTTGAAGGCCAAATTGGAAGCAGCCGGCCACACTGAGGACCAACCATACCACTTCCTCCTTAGTGAGCAAAGTTCCTCATCATCGTTGCTCCTCATCATTCTAAAGAACGAAGATATCGCAGAGCACATTATTAAGGTAAGAAAACTGCTGGTAAAACATGAGGGCATTGCTGCATTAATGGTAAATAACTACAGTTCTATGGGATATTTTAGTAACCTAATGTCAATTCATGAAAAAAGTATCATGTGCATATATTGTTTTCATAGGTCCCCCATTTGCTGGATCTGAAGAAATCCGCAAATGTGCTGTTTGCTGGAATCGACCATCCAAAGGACATTGGCAACCTGACCCATCAAGACATCTTCAAGAAGGGAGGATTCATCATGTTGGAAGGAACTGCCCTGGAAGCCCTCAGCTTTTGTAAGAATACTCCTCTAAATACTGCCTGCTACTGTTTGTCCTGTTTTAAATCCATATCAATAACAACCCTGACTTTCTGTTTGAAGGCCAAATGAAGGCATTGTTGGACTTTTTGCAAGAGCTGAGCAGAAACGGGAAGTGGAAATGGATACTGCATTACAGAGACATTCGTCGTCTAAAAGAAAATTCAAGGTAGGCGGTAAAAGTACGCTTTAAAACATTCTTCTGTCTTCATTTATTTTGTTGCCCTATTTGGCGCACAGTTTTGTTTATTTTCTTCAATATGGTTCATCGTTGGGCGTAACCGTTTATTGGTCATCACAGAGTGGTACTATTGAGCAAGTAGCAATTGTACTCTGTGTGTAAATTCTGTTGTAAGAAATCAACAGAATTGGAACATCTATCATTACAGAATATGTGTTGGATTGTTTTAAGAGTCACATTTGAAGTGTTTAAAATTCAATCTAAAACAGTCCAATAGGAGATGAGGAGAACGTGATCTGAGTTGTAAATCCTCCATACTTCACCAGGTTCCGTGACGAGGAAGTGGAGAAGAAGAACTTGGTGAAGAGCTGCCAGGAAACTGGAATAGTGGAGGTGCTGCCCTACCACGAGTGTGACCAGACTTGCAGACCACATCCCCGCTATCTCAAGTGTCTGATGCAGCTGCAGGTCCAGAACATCACTGCCCGTTTCCCAGTGTTCGTAACTGGTAAGTGGGGAGGTTGTAATGTTGTCATTTTTTACCCTTTCTGCCACTTCAGCATGATGAATGAATAAATCATGTCTGTAGATTAAACCTAAACGCATGCACAGCCGTCTGCAGCCACTTTGTTGCTTTGGAAGTTGTACTTCCAACACCACTGGAGCTAGTGCTTTCTGTGCAATTCATTTTAAACATTGGAAAGTGTTGAGTTGGATGTGAGTGAAACCGTCGAGGTGGTGTCAGTGCCTGATCACCACAATTACCACACAGATCAGGTTTCCTCACCCCCCATCTGCTTCCTCTACTTTCATTATTTAGTGAAAGGTTTTATTCAAAGCAACAGTTTAAAAATAAAATTAGATGCATTTTATTAAGGCGCAGGCATTGTGCTCAAAGGTGCCTACAGGTAGACTGTACAGTTGGGGTTTTAACCAAGAACCTTCTGGGAGTCGAACACCATCCTGCCGACTATTCTATAATAACATGAACTTTTTTCCCCCATTCAACAGATATAACTAATCCAACGGAGGACAGATCCTTTGAAAGACATGGAATTTTAACAATGAATATTAACACTCTGCTGAATGTAATTGAAACTGAAAAGTTTTCTCCAAGTACCAGTATATAAGACTCGCATAGTAGTTGCTATGTTAACAAGGTACATGTAAATTGTTTTTGTTAGACTGACGTGTTTAAATGCTATACTTAAACTACAATACCTCACTGTTACTAATTCTACCTACTATCATCCTAGAGATAGTTCCGGTTGGTAGATGTTTTGAACAAGCTTCCAGTTGGAGGTGTACATTTTCATTTTTGTATAATTAAAGTTTTATGACAAATGTACAAATCAAATGTATAAATGAATGGCTGCGTTTCTATTTCTATTTTCAACCGAATCCTCAAGCTTCACTAGTGACGTCATTGACATTGGTTCTGGTTCTCTCCTACCTCCCAAGCTGTTACCTGGTTCAGGTGTGATTGAGGTACATAGAGCATGGGCCACTGTCTTGTGTATTAAAGAAGCTCATTATTCTAGCGAGAAAGAAGACAAAAAAGGCTTGGTGTGTGAGGGACATGCTCCTTAATTCTGTACCATCTGCCAGAATTGTAACCAAAAGCTACTATGCCAAAGATGCAGGTTATATTGGGTCACGGGTTGTCAGGTCCGGTATCAGGCTGGGTAGGAGGGCGGATCCAGTCTATGTCGCCAACCAGATGAGACGGGCAACATGTGACGACCTTCCACCCGCCGGTGTTCCCAGTGCTGTCTTTGTTTCAGGTGTGATTGGGTTAGAAGGGCCTACATATATATGGATCAAATCTTTATTTAAACAGCTTCTGGTAAATGGGATTACCACAGCTGGCTGTGAGCGACAATGATTACTTTTTTTTTTACTTACACCATTCGTCTAATTCGGTTAATAAACCCTTGATTTTTGCCTTCTGTCTGCCTCAGATTCTTCAGAACCATATCTCATACAATACGCCTGTGCACTATAAAGCCTAAAGCACGAATGTTTTACATATTAAACTTGGGTGTGTTAGGAATTTGAGCCAACTTCCTGCAGCAGGCGGATTTTGGGGAAGAAAATGAGTGCGATCGAAGTCCATGAAGAGTGCGGAAATCCCCTGGTTTGGAAACAGCTGCACTATCTGCCGGTCATTTACCGTCAGCGCAAGCGGCAGACCCGCAAAATGTATTTATGGACTGACTGGTGTAGTCACCATGTGTTCACGGAACAGTGGGCGGTCTAACTTACAGATTTAATTAAAGTCAATTCTGTGTATTTGTTATTTTGCATTTTAAGTTATCAAATCATGTAGATAGGCATGAAATAGACGTATGCATTACGCAAACCACAAAATTAATTCGGACTAAATGTTGATGATCATAACCATTAATGTGGATGTTCACCATTGTATATTTAGTATAAGAAGCTGTCCAGCGGTCAAGGTGCATTTCCTCAAACTTCGGAAGAAATGGAGAAGTGACAGTAGGACGTCGTTTTCCTTTCAGTGGTGGCAAGCAAATGGCAATTAAAAAAAAAATGTTGACTGTCTTTCGCTGTATTTCAATTGTTTTTATAATAATATTTCATAATTTTGATAAGGAGCTGCCGAAACAATACTTTAATCTTACTAAACGTAAGATTGTCACTGCGCATAGTCAGCGGACGAGGAACCTCTCGAACACTCCAGAGTCCAGCGGGCCGATGCGTACATTCTGCGCATGTCAACTCGGGGTTTTGGGGATGGGTCTGTCGATGAAGTCAAGATGGCGGCCCTGGCAAAAGCGCCAATATATTTACTAAAATAGATGTGAAATTGTACTATAATATCGATATTTAACGAACCCGATGCGGGTTCCCCTGTCCCATGAATACCGGAAGCATGTTTTGGAACACAAAGTAACCGGAATAAGACCGTAACGAGTCAGCGAGATGTGCGAGAGCTATGCCCGCTCGCTGCTGCGTGTTTCGGTGGCGCAGATCTGCCAGGCGCTGGGCTGGGACGCGGTTCAACTCACTGCCTGCGACCTGCTGTCTGATGTTTTGCACAGATATATCCAGCAGCTGGCCAAGGGCTGTCATCGGTACTCTGAGCTCTGTAAGTTGATGTTCCGCGTATGTGTGGGTGTGTTAACGAAGTGACGGAATATAGACGAGCTTGTTGTTTTTATCCTCAATCCCGTCCCGCTCTCGGACCAGCGCCCCCTGTAGGCGAGGCCTGGTAGTGTGCGTAGATGGGTTGTCAGAAATTACAGTAGCCAGCTTTGCCCGCGTTTTTATTAATGCAGTGGTGGTTGTCGTGCTGTCGTGAGTGAACTAGCTGAGTATATTGATTGAACGCCAACATTATTGGGGATAAGTAAACACTAACCATGGCACCTCTCTGAGTCTGCATTAAAGAATCTCTAATTATCAAACTTTTATCAACTCCCCTGAACCAAGGTTTAAACACATTTGATCAGCCGTAGGTTAATCGCAAATACAATAAAGATATCCTCATGTTCATAAGGAATAAACCAACAACTTTAGTGTCCATTCTGTTCTCTATAAACCCAGAGCTGTCTTTCATGTGGTTGGTTCTTGTGCACCCTGTCAGATGGCCGGACGGATCCAGCCCTCGATGATGTGGGCCAGGCCTTCAGGCTGTTGGGAGTCAGCCTGAGTGAGTTGGAGGACTACGTCAACAACCTGGAGCCTGTGAGCTTCGCCCATCAGCCGCCTCTGTTTCCCATCACCAAGAACAACGTGCTGCAGTTTCCTCAGCCTGGAGCCCGCGAGGCAGAGGAGAGGAAGGAGCACATCCCTGACTACCTGCCTCCCCTGGTCTCCTTGCATGAGGGTAGGTTCTTCATAGTTCTTCATCGTTCTTCATGGTCAACCAATCACCAACTCATTAATTGGGATAGCCACTCTGGATGTATTCTTTACACCTTATGAACAGACATCTCTCGTTAACCTTTTAACAGTGAGACGATTGTCACTTCTGCTCAGAAATTATACTTTTGTTTATAATTATTATTAATGCTTTGGGATAACTAATATAGTATCTATATATAAATATCAGAGTATTCTTCCATAGCTCAACAGTCATATCAAGACCCCAGATGTGTAAAGGGAATAAATGCATTCAAAGCGGACATCTCTGTGTCGACAGAAGAGCAAATGTGTAGACAATGTGTTGTTGTGTTTGCCCAATGCTTTATCTTCACCCGTAACTGGCCAGAAACCACGCTGTTTAATTGAGAGATGCACATATGTCCCTCTCTAACTCACTGTGCTGTGCACTTTTAGTCCAACAGTGCGTGACGTGTGCAACAGATGATCATTTCATGCAGACGGTCTGCCGTAAATCAGTCATAACTCTTTAAATCTTGGCAACATGAGCGTGCTTCATTGGATGGGTTACCCTCCATGAGTCAAAGTCTGCAAAATATACACAAACTGATGCCATGATACTCTAATAACAATGTCAGAGCCTTTAATAATTGTTCTGCAATGGTAATAAGCACGGTCTACATAAGTCAACACGTAGGCAGACCAACCCCATGTGTGTCCATGATTCATGCTTCACTCATCATTCCTTACATGCTTTGGCTGCTACAACAAACATGTCCTCCAGTTCAATTCAAAAGAATCCCACAAAGCTTTGTTTGTTTAGAGTATCAACCAGCTCTATCCCTTAATAGTGAGTGTTGAGTTGATCATCAACAAAGGCTATTGTAACCAGATAGCCCAAGAAAAGCCAGTACCATCAAGTCTAATCCAAAACATACATTCACGAGATGTGTGTGACCGTGATACGGTTTAAAGGCCTGCGTGACTTGAGTCCCTCATGTTCATCTGTCAGCTGATTCTCTCATGTGCCTCTGCTTACCGCCTGGTGCTCTGCTGTTTATTCCTCGTAGAAGAAGAAGAGGAAGAGGTCCTCCCAGACATGGGCACCTCAGCCGAGGCCATGCAGGTTCCCCTGGACGAGGACGAGGACGACATGGAGGATGACGAGGCGGTCAACGACGAGAACCACCCGCTGAAAAGGCACCTGGACAGCCCCGACGCCGCCATGGGCATGATGCCCACCTCCAAGAGGCCGCGCATGCACCCCGGCCTCAGCCCGGAGTGGGGGGTGGAGCCCCGGGAGCCCCTCACCTCGCTCAACCCCCAGCGCCTGCCCCCCGGCGTGCTGGCCTCTCACGACAGCCTGGGCTCCCTGTCCCCGGAGACGCCCACCGGAGCCCCGCCCTCCTTCAGACCCCTGCCCGCCGCGCCCCGACACGCCGACCACAAGTCCCACAGCACCCCCGGGAGGAAGACCAAGGGGTCTTCCCCGGGCAGACAAAGGACTAAGTCCCCCAAGGGGGGCAACTCGGTGGCCCTGGGGGGAAGCGCGCTCTGCTCTCCGAAGTCTTCGAAAGACAGGAAAAAGTCTCCGGGCAGGACCAAGAGCCCCAAGAGCCCCAAGATCAGCTCCTCCAAAACACCTCAGCTGCCCGTCAAGGCGGACGCGCTCCCCAAGCTGCCCCTGCTGGCGCTGAGCGAGAGGATGGGCAAGGAGAACATCCACACCCAGCAGCAGAGCGCCGCCGACGGGGAGCCGGCCGACGGCAGCCTGGAGAACGCGGAGCCCGACGACCAGGCCATCGAGGACTCCATCGACGCCGTGATCGCCCAGGCCTGCGCCGAGCACGAGCCCGACCCCTTCGCCTTCTCCTCCGGGTCCGAGTCGGAGAGCAACGGCTTCTCCAGCCCGCGGCGGCTCACCATCATGGAGCCGTCCACCCCCAAGCTCTTCCTCGGAGCCCCCGTCTCCGGCAAGGACACCTCCACGCCGCTCCAGCTCCACCTGGGCCCCGGGAACTGGACCATGGACGACTCCATCGACGAGGTGCTGCGGAAGGTCAACCAGGGCGGGCCGTCGGCGCCGCCCCCGCTCAGCCAGGAGTACATGTCGTCCGCGTCGCCCTCGCCGCCCACGCCCGAGCCCGCCCTGCTCAAGGCGCTGGAGGAGAAGATCAAGGCCCCGCCGCCGCCGGCCGACGTGAAGAAGAAGCTGAAGAAGGAGCTGAAGACCAAGCTGAAGAAGAAGGAGAAGGACAAGCCCAAAGACAAGGAGCGGGCCAAGCTGAAGGACAAGAGCAAGGACAAGAGCCGGGACAAGGGCAAGGAGTTCGCCAAGGAGGCCAAGCTGCCCTGGAAGGAGTTCGACCCCAAGGAGGAGGAGCTGTTCAGCCACCCGCGGGACTTCGCGCTGGCGGAGATCCTGCCCGCCAAGATCAAGTCCAAGGAGGCGGACGGCTCGGGCCGCAAGGAGAAGGAGAAGCACAAGGACAAGAAGAAGGACAAGGAGCGCAGCAAGAAGGACAAGAGCAAGAGCAAGGACAAGGGCAAGGAGGAGAAGCAGAAGCTGTCGGCCCTGGCGCCCTTCGGCCTGGCCGAGCTGCAGCCCCTGTTCAGCCCCGCCGCCTGCCTGCGCCTCCCCTCCATGCTGCCCCCCCTGCCCCCCGTGCTGCAGGAGAAGGAGGCCAAGGGCAAGGAGAAGGAGAAGAAGAAGGACAAGAAGGAGAAGAAGAAGAAGAAAGACAAGGAGAAGGAGCGGGAGAAGGCCAAGGAGAAGGAGAGGGAGAAGGAGGAGAAGAAGAAGGAGAAGGAGCGGGAGAAGGAGAAGCGGGAGAAGGAGAAGGAGAAGGAGAAGGCCAAGGAGAGGATCCGCCTGGAGAAGGTGAATGTCTGCTGTTTGCTGATCCACCGTGTAACACCACCAATAATGGCAGCATTCATGTAATAATGATGTATTCTGCTCCCAGGTGAAGGTGGATGTTCCAGCCTCTCTGCCCTCCCCAGTCATCCCCCGACTGACGCTGAGAGTGGGGGCTGGCCAGGACAAAATGTACGTCTGCTATAGAAACATTTGGGTTTTGCTACAGCATATATGCACATGTAGGAACTCTTCCTATTTCTCTTCAAGTCGTATTTCTCTTGTTTTTTTTGAGGTTGCTGGTCTTCACTCGGGCCTTGACAGCCCTGGTCACGCGTGTTCCTTCTAGAACGTTCCCTGTTTGTTCTGGTCATGTGACGTCCTGCTCGTGTCTCTCTGCCCCTCCCCCCCAGCGTCATCAGCAAGGTCGTCCCCAGCGCGGAGCCCAAGACGCCGGCCCCCAAGGTTCCCGTGTCGAAGACCCCCGCGCCCAAGTCCGTCCCCGCGGTCCGACCCCGGTCTCCCCCGCCGCCTCCCCTGCCCCCCGCGG
>OMKX01114765.1:0-13084 GCA_900302425.1 Brosme brosme | reverse complement strand
TGTGTACGTGTGTGTGTCTTCCCAGGCAACTAGGGACCAGGGCCGAGATGACAGGGTCATAACTTGTGAGCACTTTAAGCAGATAAGATCCCAACAGTCCATCAACGTGACTGCTCTGTCAGCTCCTGGTTTATGCTCTCATCTAGTGATGCAGCGTAAGTCACACATGTGCGCTACAAGCGAGGACAAAAGGCACGCGGAACGGAGGGATAAGTCAACGAGATGGGGAGTGTTTAGGGAACAACAATTCATGATGAGATGTGGGGTTGTAAATATGATTTATAGCGTGTTTTAAAAAGTCGGTCCTAACTATAGGCCGAAGCGTTGAGGGGAGTGTTTATGTCGTAGGCTCGGGTGTCTATTGATCCGAGCAAATATATAATAAAATGTGAAGATGTATTAAAATCGTTAATAAAGCAGCCTTTGCAGAATTGGAAATGAAACCCACGATAGGAAGTCACCTTTGAGCATTTCAGCAGAGCTGAGCCATGCATGCACGTTCCACACGTGCGCGCTCACGCACACACACACCTACCTCTATCTCATTTAAAGTATTTAATCTGACAAATATGAGTTTATCCAACCGCGGAGCAATTATAAATAGAAAGTTGTGATCTTTGCTTACCAATTTTTCATTTTGACTTAACAACTCTTTGCAAGCCTCAGTTCTGGCAGGACTAATAATACCATTGTTGACCTGCTTGTCACAGATGTTTAGCACGGATATGTAAACTGTAGCCTGAGGAAAAACATGATATTAAAGGCATGTTATTAAATTATATTAAATTACAACTATGAACACACAGAAATAATACATGATGAAGGACACATCAACTTTATTTTTATATTTCTGGAATGGCCAGTTTCTTCTCTTTAGTCGTAACGCCAGGGGGGCAAGTACAGAATAGGCCCTTTTTACAAAGGTGTCATCGTAGGACAAACACAGGTGTCGCTCATTACACTAATTATGGGTCTGCTCCTTTAATGTACCAGGGCACGGGTATTAGACTCAAATAGTGAATATAAGTCTACTACCCGTGCATAAAAGGAGCAGACCCATAATTTGCATTATGAGCAACACCTGTGTTTGTCCTACGATGACACCTCTGTAAAAAGGCCTATTCTGTACCTGCCCCCCTGGGGTGACCACTAAAGAGAAGGAACTTGCCATTCCAGAAATATAAAAATAAAGGTTGATGTGCCGTTTATCATGCATTATTCCTTTGTGTTCATTGTTGTACTAGACATGTTTTTGTGTGTCTTTAATATCATGTTTTTCCGCACGCTACAGTCAGGGTCTATTGACGTGTTTTTCGGTGAGCGATTCCGTCATCTACTTTCACCTGGCTACACTGTTCCTCTGTGCACTACCTCTGTGTGTGGACGAGACCAGGCTGATTATGATTGAGTATAATCAGCAGAGAGCCGGCCTTCAGTGGCTCGAGGTCCACCCATTCGCTCCTGTTTCAAACCCTTTCCGTAGCAGGTGAAGGGAGCTGAAAAGAGCCCCAGTGTTTTGATATGAGATATATGACACGATGACAAAGAGTCCTTTGAACCACCCACGCAGAACCCTAAACTTTACCACCTTGAGCTAACACTGGAAAAATTATGAGCCGAGCAATTTCTGGGTGAATTACACCCCAATGTAAATGAAATATCCCTGCAATGTCACCGATTTAAAAAAATATGCAGTCGTTCAATGTTCCATTCTTTATATTATTACAAAGTAGTCTGGGGGAAATAAATTCAAAGCTCTGGTATTAGCATTCACATTGACAGCATTTAGGTGAGATATTAAATATATCAAAATTCATTCCCATTATATTCTCTTAGTTATTATACCCAAAATATCACAAAAGGTCATATGGCTCGGAGATTTGATTCCGCTTCTCCTGTGAAATGCCGTCAAAAAAATGGACCCGATTTATTCAGCCAACTTTTTTATTCGCCCTGAACTGCTTTGAAGCGGCAGACTAATGTGAAAGCGGTCAATGACATCTGAGTCATTTCCTGGGAGCCAAATGGTTCTTTTGAGCACCTTATTATAAAAAGCCACCCAAAAGAACCATATGGAGAGGCTAACTCCAGATATTTGTTTGGCTGCTTTGATTGCCCAAGTGGTATGACTTTCACTTTCAATTGAACATTCATTTTGACATCCAAGTCCAGTTCACTTTAAAAACTGTTGATTCTGCTTTGCCTTTCACTGACACAAATAGGCCCAAATCCACACTCAGGCAATACAAATATATTTGTAAACATGAACCAAACCATTTGGCATGTGTCACAGCACAGAGTTATATTTGTTGTGTAAAAATTCTGTAAAGACAATAAAACAGGAGCAGAGGCTCCTGATGTATGTGAATCTATACGTTCTCTACGAGATAATATAAAACAAAGTGTTTTTAGGTTCTTCTTTAACCCCCCACAAAAACACATTATTTTTCTCCACTGAATTAAAAAGTTAACTGCGTTCTTCTTTTGTTTGGGCTGCTGAATGTAATAATATTTAAAAAAGAAAGCCACATATCTCGACGAGCCAAATCGTGTCAAACATTAAAGATGTGAAATTACTTTTTACTCACAATTACTGTGTCAAAGAGATGTTAGCATTAGCTAGCTAGCAGGCTCTAAGGCTCTCCCGCTATCGATGGAGGTTAGGGTGTTCAACTCCTAGCCCCAAGGTTAAGGCTCAAACTTCAATGTCAACAGTAATAGCTGTAGGCATCTTTCAGCAAAATGACAAGGGGTGTCCTGGACTGAGATTTTGCATCATTTTGCCTAATCGGATTCGTCAGGCCAGAGCCATTGGCGACTGATCCTCTAATCTTATATCATATTTTGTAATATATGCGGCTCAATGATCCCAATCATTTTTATTCACCTTTGCGTGGTTTAAACGCTTGAAAATAATCAATTGGCAGGTTTCCCACAGCTGTCTGAAGGTTAGGTACAGCGCCTACGCTAAATGACCGACCTCCTCTACAAACGAATTACCTTTTCACGATATGTCTGTTCATGTCAGCATCTGCATTCAATTTTACAGAAAATATAGGCAACTCTTAGCCTTATATACTATAAAATCGGCAAATGTAATACAACGTAAATAATATAATACATCTATGCAATCAAACAGCGGCTTGTCTCTGTGGAGACGGAGACTTGATAATGCACGGTAATCACGTCCCATTATGACATGTAAAATACATGCAAATGATACGTTTCAGCGTATAGAGTAATTGAAGCACCATTCAATTTCATTATTTTTAATTAAATGCACGACAGAGTACTGACGGAGAGAATAAGTTTCACTAGAGTGGTTTGTTATGACAGATGCTGTTGACACAGTTTGCATTTGACTTTTTTTGGATAATTTCTAATGGTTTCCAAATGGCGCCAAACATTAGATGTTTTTTCCTTATATTGTGTATCCTTATAGACTAACGGTCTGGAATTCGCTCTGCTTCCAAAAGAAAATGATTGGCTAGTGCCGCTGCTGTTACACAAAGGGGTTTTCAAACAAACAATAAGGACATTAAAGCACAGCATAACACAGCAAATTGCACACAGAAGACTGAGTCAATCCCACAAAAGAAACATTGTATAACTTAGAGTTTTCCTTCAAGAAGCCCAGCAATGCTGTGGTTTCATTCATTCAGCACCCCATCCTCCGAATGGAAAATCTTGCTGTAACACACACACTTTTCCCGACATGATGATTCAACTGTTAAGTACGACGTCGACTAAATGTCTATCTATCGAAGATTTGAACCGTGGAAGATTTGAGTTCGACCCTACAAATGACTAACCTGCTCATTATTTTCATATATTTATAACTATGGACTATTTAGTAATTTAGCTGACACTTTTATCCAAATGGACTAATGGAATTCATATTCAGTTAATGTCATTCAGGAGAAAGTAAGGGTTAGGCCTCTTGTTATAGGTTGCCTACAGTTAGACCAAAATGACAGCATTTCAAGTTAGCATCTGCCAAATGACGAGTAACGATCTAACTGTATCTATATACTTTCGCTGTCGGAAACCGTTGGAGACTAAGTCATTGCCATTGGCTGACAGCTAGTACCAGAGGGCGGAGTCTTTTGCGGTGGCGAGGTCACCGTGACTACGAAACTGTGAGCAGAGCTCTTCACGATGCAAATGAGCCGTAACAATCGACAGTTGGCGCGGCGAGATATGCATATCTGATGTTTTCCCCTGTAAACAATTCCTCTGATTTCAGCTCCCATCAATGACTAAACGGAGGAAGGCTTTGTTATAGCTGGTTTTCTTGTAATGCGTTCCGTGCACTTTAACAGCGATTCATAAATCAATACAATAAGATGTCGGGGCGCAGTTTGAAGGTCGTTTTAATCTCCGTCTGAGTTGATTTAGGGCGTGATACCAAACAAAGTGAGACACTATTTAAAACCGCTTGCGTCCGCTAACCAATGGCACCCCTGCTGCATTGAGTAGCAATAGACAAACAAGTCTAGACACATGAAACGGTTAGCGATTACTAAACAAAAAAACCAACACCATCACAATGAAATTCAGAACATTGCATATCAGGGTTGGTGGGACTGTCTGTTCGCTGTTTGTGGTGTATCATGGCCAACCGCATGTTTCTGGGTTCGACACCCAAATGTCTGTAGTCTCCCTGTACGCATGCTTGAGTTAGTTGCCCCTAACACTTACCTGTTATTAATGGCTAATGAAAAGATGTATCACTGCACTCTTGGGACAAAAGTGTCTGCTAAATGACTCAATAGTAAATAGTAATATCAAATATTTTGTATTGAAGCGTTGTGGCGTTATATGAATTATTTCCTTAAAACTTTGCTAGATACCAGTGTGTGCGTGCGTGCATGTGCGTGCATGTGCGTGTGCGCGTGCGTGCGTGCGTGCGTGCGAGACAGAAAGAGAGACCCCAGGACGGTTCAAGGTTTCAGTTTTGGACCATTTCCATAATAAGGGATTATTACGACTGGACTTAAATAACTCCCCAGATAATGAGGGGCTCCATCGGAATTACTTTGATGTTTCATGTTCTCTGGTATTCCTGAAGGTCACTTCCAGAAGCTGGAAAAGGTCCCGACAGAAAGAATCAGCGGTGAAAAAAAGGACAGTTTAGCTAAGGTCAGGGATTTATAGGTAAACAGGAGTTCAGAAAGAAGAAAGAAGCATCAGCATACTTTGGGACGCCAAAGGGAAAAAGAATGTGGTCAAATGTGCTCGTAAATATACTGGTTTAAGTAAAGTCTCAGGCAGCAGCATATTATTATTATTAATTGCACTAGTGAAAGCAGAACAATTAGTTAGGTATTAGGTGGAGCGTAGAGCGGTAAATAGCTGTAATTTAACTGAGATTAAATTGAAAAGTATACTCAGCAGTTCATCTGCTGTGGATATGATTGGGCTTTTTTTTTTAATGTTTGAGGCAAGATTTTAGTTCATGGTCTTGAGAAGTCGACGAAAAGTGATCAGTCCGAAAAAAATCACTTTTATGATACAGCCTAAAAATGTTACCCTACAGGAAGTCAGGGACACAAACACACACAATCTCATAAAACCACCATAAATCCTTACCAGGTTATTACTTTTGAACACATTTTCTTCCACATTATTATTATCATTTCTTTTGAGGACAGATGGAGGGTATATTCAACGAGAAATCAACAACAAGTTTCATATTTCAGTTTCATAAGATGTAACACGTACTTGTACTGTAACAAGCAACGCTAGTTTAAGTGTGTAGCAATGTCAGTGGTACACACCACCAGGGTGGCTTCCACTGCCACACTCCAAGGGGGCTTTTATTGGGGTCTTCCAGACAAAGGATGCAGGATGGTGATGTTGAAGCCTGTTTATTGTAAGGTTTGCAGATAATGATACATGGCCTGGTGCTCCAGGTTGCCATGTAGGAGATCTCTCTTTAGCTGTGTTCGAAATCGTTCCCTATTCACTCACTCACTATTCCCTATATAGTGTTTATGATATAGTGCACTATATAGGGAACGAACAAACGAGAATTCGGACACTACGCTGAACATTTCTAAACGTCATTTGCGTCAGTAAATGCGCCGAATATTTGTGTGACGCCGACGGATGCGCCCACATCATGTAAACAAACCGGGCACTCACGAGGAAAGCTGGAGGTTGTATTGATGTTGAATGTTACATTTTCTATGTTTAATCCCAAATAAATAAATAAAAGTTTTCGCGGTTATTCGGCTTCTTCTTCTCCTCCGGAAAAACACGACCGAATTGCATTGTGGTATACGGGAGTAACATGTAGGGGTCGTATGTTCACTCAAATTTTGGGTACTTTATGTCCACTATATAGTGAATAAAATTAACCACTGAGAATTCGAACAGCACTACAAAATGGCGAGCACCCTATATAGTGCACTATATCCGTGATAGGGAACGACTTCGAACACAGCTAGAGCCTTATGAGTTCAATCTGACCCTATTTCACAGTGGTGTCATCGTAGGAAAAACACATGTGTCACTCATAACACTGATTATGAGTCTGCTACTTTTATCTCCCTTTAGTAGATAGGTTACTACTACCTCTAGGTTACTACCTTTGACCTGGTAGATAAAAGTGGCAGACTCATAATCAGTGACTACTACGCTGATGAAGTCAACACAAATTGACCAGGGACACTTTTCACAGAGCGATCATAGCGAGGTTAACACAGGTGTGTACCGGTGTACCCTACATTAACCTTGGGTAGGTAGGCAGGTGTTTCCTTTATGTGCGTCAAAGCACCAGCAATGGTGAATGTGTGTTATCTTCACTAGTTTTGTCTACTACCCGTGCTCTGGTGCATTATACGGGGCAAACCCATAATAAGTGTTATGAGCGACACGTTTGTCCTACAATGACACTTCTATGAAAAGGGTCTATTTCACATATCGTTAGTGTGCTTTTTTTCTTTGTTATTAGAAGCACCATACTAGTGTACATTTAACATATTGCCATCATTGAATATTCCCTCAGTATTTAACAGTTTGAGTGTGCAGTTGTATAGCGTGTATAGGGGTTTAATATCCCAACCTACCTATATAATATTGCACGTTATGCCCATGAGTCCACGACATGACCTGTCTTTGTGCTTTGTGTTTCCCAGGATGATTGAACCAGGAATACAAGTACTAGCCTTTTCCTGTTGTTCTAGTTCCTCATGGAGCGCTGGCTGACACTCCTCTATCTTTCTACGAGTATTTGGATCTTTCACTGTTCCACTCCCTGCAGCCAAATCAACTGTCTGTTGAAACAAAGACTTTGTTTGATAAGACTTCAGCATAAAAAGAGGTCTGTTTCTTGGGTGTGAGCTCCACTGTTTCCTCCCCCGGGTCATCTTTCAGGTTGTATTGTGGGATGTATCCGGTGCAATAATGATGGGACCCATTCAATTTCATTTTTCGGCATTCCATGAAGAAAAAAACACAAATAACATTGACTGGAAGACCAGACAGCAAAGTCATGAAAGGGAGAACATTTATGAAACTGATGTGGAAAGTGTTCATGTTTTTATATGCATGATAAATATCATATTCATTGTAATAAATGAATACTTGTAATAAATCATAAAACATTGAAACATACTCATCTATGATCCAACACCCAGAGATTTCACTTTTCACACAGAAGTACATTTCAAGTTAATTAAAATAATACTATTTCAGGAAGATGCTATAAATAGAAGCTAGATAAGGCACCTAACATTGTAACCGGCTATAAGCCAATCAATAAATAGAAACACAGGGAAAGATGAGTGGAGAATCAACAGCAACAGGTGCTTTTAATTCCACATGTTAAAAGATATGCGGTTTAAAGTTATAATAAGTTGTTCTCAACCATGCTATATTATTGACTAATTGAACATCTAAATATATATATATATATATATATATATATATTATACATATATACATTTGTATTGACTGCATTATGAACAACATTTTGTAGATTTTTACAAATAATTTTTCTTATAAAACATTTTGTCTATCCAATTCTTCCGTTTAGTTCATCCTTCTAACACATTGTGTTCTTTGCTACCAAACATTTTTTCTTTCAATAAGAAAAGGATTCACTGTCTTTGAAGATTTAAGATTGCTGCTTGATTGGAAAGAAATTACTTAAAAAATATAGCTAGCGTTTATCAGCTAGCACTGATAACTGCACTAGGCGTGTATTTCATTACATTGACAAGGTGAGAAGAGTACAGGTTTATTATTTAACCTCAGTATATGCAGACACAACAACAAATATTTCAATATCTGTACATATTATACTAATCTACAAAATCTTACATTGTGCCTCTTGAAATGTATCATTATTCTCAGTGAATTTTGACAGTGTTCTCTTTATAGATAAAGCTGGACTTACACCTTTGAGTCTCAATATAGAATATAGATAAATAATTGATTGATCCCTAAGAGTAAGTTCATCCTCTCAATTTGAGAATCCTGGAATCATTGATGACAGCAGGAAATGGCCTTCATGTATTGCCAAGTAAAACAGGGTACTGGCGTAGGACAAAAATATAACAATGTGATTTGATCCCTCAGGATTTTAATGGATTGTTCAAAGTCTGCATGGAAGATGAGCAAACAATTCGATTTTAGAATTTGATTCCATTGTGATGGACGTAATAGGACTACATGAAGTGTCCCCTTTCGCTTTGAAAGTGCCAAGTTCCGTTCAGTTCAAGTCTCGCAAAATAGATTGTGTGTAGTACCAGTCCTCGGAGGCTGATTCTGTCTGGAACCACTCCAGTACCGTTTGCTTGTTATTCTTGACCCACTGGATGTTTGCTTGGGTTTGCTCTATTGCCTGGTTCATAATCATGTTAGTTGTTGCATTCTGCGCCTTCTGGAACTGCTTCAGCTATAGGCATTGAACACACACAAACATACACATGCACACGCACACACACACACACACACACACACACACACACACACACACACACACACACACACACACACACACACACACACACACGCACGTACACACGTATGATTTGAGAGAAAGGACATGTAGAGGACCAACATATAATATTAAAATGACTTTTCCTGTTGCCATTTGAGGATAGTGATAAAAAAGAATGGTTCTTTACTGTTCAAGGTCAAAAATAAGTATGGTATGAGTCATTGTTTTATTTTAACCTTGACGTTAGAGTGAACTTCTCTTTTAGATGACCTATAAATAGTGTCAAGTCAACATGAGGAAATGTGAGGTCTGTGAGTCATGGCGAGCAGTCGTTACCTCTGTTCATTTCTGTTCATTAACGAAAGTCGTGTTTTTCCCAGGAACATTTGGGTCACATCGGACCGGAGGAGTTCGTCCAGGCTTTTGTTCAGAAGGACCCACTAGACACCACGCAGGTAAAACCCAGTCTCACATCGACAAGTCATCTCCAAACCAGAAGCATGAATCTTGTTCATTAGAATGTCTGCTTGATAAATGACCTCAGAGAGTTATGGTCCGGAGAACGGCATTTGCAAAAAAGAACTTAGCTTCTATAAACCATCATGGCTTCTCTTTTTTTCTTTTACTGACGCAAGAAGCTCTCGCAAGAAATGCGTCTCTCTCGTGGGGCTTTTTTGCCCTATCAAATAAAGATCCAACAACCTCTAAAAGTGCGCAGCCAGCAGAAATAGCCAGCCTGCTTTTAGAATACGGGGCTCTACTCTATGTGGCCATTTCTAATCAGAGGGCCGGTTTCTTAAGGGCCATCCTTGAGGGGGCCTTGCAGAGGTCAAGAGGCCGCTTAGGTCACCGACCGCCCAGACCTAGGCAATATAATGACAAGCTCCGACTCCTTCTCTGTCTTTACCTCTCTGTGGGTTATTTTACTCTCAACCCTCATAACCTTTTTATAGTTCAGATACATGCCATCTGGCTCAGGGATGCAAAGGCTGCTGCTTCAAAACCCAGAACCTTTCAGCTGGGGGTGAAAAACCCTTCTGTCTCGTGGGTAGGGTAATAAATATTGTAATTCTTTTTGGGTGGTGACTTAATGACTAATGACACATGGGGGTCCTGAGGCCAGACCAGGGGGGTACCGTTCGTCTAGACCAGTTGTTCCAAACCCTTGACTTAAGGCGGAACACTACGTTGTCATTAGGGCCTTTTGCAGAGCACCTCGTATAAAAGGTAAAAAATAGACCATGGCCAGAGGGAAACAGTGGAGAGATAAAGTCAGCCTCGCTGCTGATGCTCCCAGTGTGTTTATTTAGCAAAACAAACTAACATACAACATCAGTGGAAAACATATGATGGAATACACAAAGCAACACAATTTTATAACAACAAGCCATGATTCTATATTTGCTGAACAACATTTATTAATATTACCTTGAATTATCTATATATTTTTTTTATATTATTGTAAAAGTGTCTTTACAGAATAAAATCCTGCATACCACCTGTAGTGTGGGACGCACCACAGGTTGTAAAACACTGGTCTAGACAATACTGCCCCCTCTTTTATACACTCTGTGGGTAGGAAACATTTAGAACAGTTGACTATACATTGGATTAGCAAGCTTAAGTCTCAAGTTTCCTTGGTCTATAAAGCTATTAAAAAAACAAACCAGGTTTGTACCAAAGCACTGTGCAGATTCTTTGCACTCAGACAACACACATGCAGTCAAATTAGGGACACAATAAAAACGTAAATAAAGTGCATACACAAAATGCTAAAAACAATAAAAACAGGAAATAAAGTGCAGACACAAATACTAAAAACAATGCATCAAGTGCCTTAGGCAAGTCGATACAAATAGGTTTTTACTCTTTTGTTAAAAACACCACCTGACTCGGCTGATTGGTCGTCAACCAGCAGATTGCTGCAAAGGGTGGTGCAGGAACGGACTAAGTAAGAATAGGTATGTCAGTAACATAGTAACTCCTTTGTGTGTTTCACTCACAGCCTTGTTTCAGCGACCATAAGAAGACATCTAACCTGGAAGCCTACGTCAGGTGGTTCAACAGGCTGTGCTACCTGGTGGCTACTGAGATATGCATGGTAAGCTGCCTGATGTCAACAAGAGCACCACAATTAGTTCTTATTTTAAGTCAGACCTATAAACCAACAGTGCAGCGGACAGTGTGTAGAACTAATGCTTTACTCAATGTGTCATTAATTTAATCATTGCACTTCGGTTTTACTGTGCAGGACTAATTCCATCACCCCTAAATACATATAATTTTCCCAAACATGAATTAGTGTGTGCTTTGAACTTCAATTAGAATTTTACCTAAGCTACTTGTTTAAACGTTCTGCCTGAATGCATTTGACACGGCAACAGTGCAATGAACAAGCAGTGTGCTATTGCCCCCTAAAGGATATAATATGTAACTGCACTCCTATCCTTGCCCATAAGACACACTTTTTGGGGTATTTTATTTTCAGGTTTGCGAATCAAAGTGTATTAAATGAACACTTTGAACACAATCTATAATAGTTCAACTATAATATTATATTCAAAATATCCTATCTTGTAAACTAACAGCTAATTAAATGTCTGTGTGACGTTTCTACCCAGCCGGCCAAAAAGAAGCAGAGGGCCCAGGTGATAGAGTTCTTCATCGATGTTGCCAGGGAATGTTTCAACATTGGGAACTTCAACTCTCTAATGGCCATCATATGTGAGTGTCTTTCTACAGTCCTACACTGTGCACACATCCCAGGTGTACTACACATGGTTTACATGGCCTTGATATTATCCAGCTTATGTTACCTTGGTTTCCCTCCACAGCTGGTATGAATATGAGTCCGGTGTCCCGGCTGAAGAAAACCTGGGGGAAAGCCAAAACGGCAAAGTTCTTCATTTTGGAGGTAAGCCTGTGATAGACGAGGACCGTATCAGAGACTGCTGGGGGCTGGAGTACAACCTGAAGAAATCGATATGGAAAATGTCAAACACATTTTGCATTTTGTTCTGACAGCATCAGATGGATCCCACCGGAAACTTCTACAACTACAGAACAGCTCTGAGGGGTGCCGCGCACCGCTCGCAGACGGCCAACAGTAGCAGAGAAAGAGTAGGTGGCGTTTGGGATCTGAAACTGCTTCTCTTAGCTGTGTATCGTTGCATCTATATCGTCTCTCTTTCTTGTGCCTTCATCCTGGTCCGGGCGCTGAATTCCTTCTGTGTGTTTTCTCTCAGATTGTGATTCCTTTCTTCAGCCTGCTGATCAAAGACATTTACTTCCTCAACGAGGGATGCGCCAATCGCCTTCCCAATGGTCATGTCAACTTTGAGGTGAGGCTGACTCCTATAAAGCATGTTTAGCTTTATGCGCAGCATTGGATATGCATTTGACAATATCCTTCATTAAACCCGCACTTTCTAACCTTTTCATTGCCGCCATCACTCCATCGATTCAAATGTATTTGTTTTAGCAGATTTCTATTGCATGGAATATTAAGAAGTAGCTGAAGAAAAGATAATAAATAAATAAACATCCAAGCTTATAAAAAACGAAATTATTAATTCACAAATATTATAATACAAATTATTTTCTCCCGCCAGAAATTTGTGGAGCTGGCGAGGCAGGTGGGAGAATTCATGACCTGGAAACAGGTAGAGTGCCCCTTTGAGCAAGACAGGACCATCCTGCACTACCTCCACACGGCCCCTATCTTCAGCGAGGATGGTGAGACCACCTCCCCCTCCTCTTCCTCCCCCACACTAGCCTCACACTCTTTATAGCTAACGTTGTTCAGCTGCTATCGTCTTGCTAACTGTGTCTATCCTCTCTCTGTCTCTGTCTCTGGTATCTGTTGGTCTCTCTCTCTCCCCCACTCCCTCTGTCTCTGGTCTCTCTCTCTCTCTGTTCCTGGTCTCTCTGTCTCTCTCTCTCTCTTGCTGGTCTCTGGTATCTGTTGGTCTCTCTCTCTCCCCCACTCCCTCTGTCTCTGGTCTCTCTCTCTCTCTGTTCCTGGTCTCTCTGTCTCTCTCTCTTGCTGGTCTCCCTCTGTCTCTCTTCTCGTCCGCCCAGGGCTCTACTTGGCCTCCTATGAGAGTGAGAGTCCAGAGAACCAGGTGGAGAAGG
>OMKX01114696.1:4811-16728 GCA_900302425.1 Brosme brosme | reverse complement strand
ACGTTCTCAGGATCCCAACAAATGACGGCAGGATGAGATTCCCTCAAGACGCACTGTATAAAAAAAATGCTCATGTTAAAAGTGTTTGCACAACAAATGTTATGGCACTTTCGTTCATATGGCAGTACATTTACAATAAAAGTGCGCTATACACTACCTTTGAAATCATTATTGGATTTTGCATATAATTAATTATACGCGTTAATCAGCGTGAATCACAGGAACTCATGCGATTAACGCGATCATTTTTTTTTAATCGATTTACAGTTAAAACATTTCCCTGTTTCCGGAGGGTGTTATATAGGTGTGTCATTTCACGTGAGCAATTCATTCATTGAACAATTATGCCATAGGCTGTTTAGCAATATAACATATGTCGGCCTAGGCCTAATCAATTGTGTTTTCATATCTTGAGCATTCATATTAGTCTATTCTTTTCGTAGGCTACTCTGCTGTTGGCCTTGATCGGGAGATATTTTTTGGCTGCCACAAAATATACAGTTTAATCTAACAACATTCCTGCATCTCCCCCTCCTACAGAGCCCATTTCAGCACCGTGTCAGTCGACAGTTACAAGCCTACGAACGTCGTTAGAGCAGTGAACGCGCGTTCATGTTACGAGGAGTTTCGGGAAACTCTCAAAAGAAATTTACGAAGGTTCGCAATATGCTTCGTGAGAATGATCATACGAGCGTGGATCCATCGTTATTGGGAAACGGGGCCATGGTCCTATTCAATTTCCCAGTGGTTTTATTAGTGCGTGATTGTCTCTTCGGATGGGCAGACCTTAGTTCTCTGAATCCTGGAGGACTTTTATTTAGCGAAGTTATTTTTGTTTGGCTTTTCTTTTTCATCAATCCATGAGAAACTCTCCAACTTTTCTTCATAAAACATAACCAGAAACGCTAAGCTCTACTCCTTGAAACTTTGAGGTTACACCTTTCCCTCTCAATAACATATGCCTATTCCAAAAAGTGGATAAAAAGTGTGTGCTATCGTCAATATCCAAACTGTGAACCACGGTTGTACCCTCTGATCTCCAGCGCCCCAGGTGGACTGTGTGTTTGGGGGGAGCTGTGTGCTGCCTTGCCGCTTCCAGCAAAACAGTAATACCATCATCCACTGGCTCAAGAAGAATGGGAAGGATGTTCAGGTCCACTCCTACTACGATGACCAGGACCAACTGGGATACCAGGACCCTCTCTACAAGGGAAGGACGTCCCTGTTCCTTGACCTGATCTCAGGGGGCAACGCATCCCTTCTTCTGGCCAGGGTGAACCTCCAGGACCAGGGCAGGTACATGTGTTACGCCAGCACTTCACAGAACAACCAGGAGACCTTCATCACCCTGAGAGTGAGAGGTGAGCTCAAGTCCTGATGTCATATCCTAGTTAAAAAAATCTTTGTTATAATGCAACCCACTGACAGGTAGTTTTAGCCCATAAACGTATCATGTTCATGTTTTGGCAATGAAAACGGTGACCTCAGCATGAGATTTAACCAATGGCAAAACGGCTGTAAGTTGATGCAGATAGTTGTATTAGGCATCTCAAGCAATGATGTATTTGGGTATATATTTTCATAAAGTACACAGTTTCAAAGGTCAATAACTCACTGAGTTTTGTTCAACAGCAAAATAAAATGCTGTTGAACTCCCAGTTGTGTGTGCATTGGTATATTTTCTGATGTAACGTTCATGGTTTGGTTAGCAATAGTACCTAACTACGCCATTGATATCAGTGTCAATGCATACTGAGCAAACCAAATGAACAAAGGTAGCTCTTAGTTTCTTGTTTTAATGCGGTATCATGTTGTTGCAGCTCCTGTTGCTAGAGCGGACATTGTGCTAGTGAACAACACTGTCTTCTGTAAGTCTGGAGGAATCTACCCAAGACCAAAGCTCACCTGGTCCGTCAGTCCTCGCCAGGCCACTGTCCTCCAGAACACAACCGAGGTCCATAAAGATGACCAGGGACTCTATGACATCAGCGGCTCCTTAAGGACTGTTGACAATGACACAGAATTGACCTACAGCTGCTCAGTCCAAACTGAACACAGCGCAAGGAAAGCCACGATGAGGTTACACCGTAAGTCTTTTAAAATCAGAATAAGTTCAACAATACAACTCTGAATTATTATCAGTAATATAACTGGTGAGGTCCACCAGATGACAGTGGCTGCTTCCCCCTGAAATCCACCGGAGCCATTGTGTGCCGCGTCTAATGAGCGTTCTGTCCAGTTTGCAAACCGTAATAATCAATGGAAGGTGCTCCACGCCGGCGTCAAATCACCACTTCCACTCATACAGTGGAAGTGGCCATACACTCATTTCAGTGGAGCCCTGGTGTTCCACTCCAACACAAGCGGCCGGGCCCCTCTTGGCACGGTCCACATCCGAGTGTTGATGGCTGCGTTCTCAAACCAAACAAAAGGGGATGGAAACGCTCCTGGGTTCCCAACACCTTGGTGTGACAGCGTTCAGTTCAGATTAGAACTTCACTAACGATGGGACTCTGGACCACTTCCTTTGCAGTGAAAATGCAATTCAATCCTATAGACCAAAATGCGGAGGGTGCAATGCCTCGCTGACATTTGGTAGAATGTCATGTGAAAGCAACACAAAACCTGGTCAACAATATGTGAAAGTGTGACTTCAGTGGAGGGAATGTCTAACCATGCCACCACCTGCCCCCTTGACCCTATCCCTTCCTCACTCCTCCAGGCCGTCTCGAGCGACATCCTGCCATTTGTCACCGCCCTTATCAACTCCTCCCTCACTTCAGGCCTTGTTCCAGCGTCTTTCAAGACTGCCAGAATAAAGCCTCTCCTCAGAAAACCGACCCTTGACACCACCGACATCCAGAACTACAGACCGGTATCTCTTCTTTCATTCCTCTCTAAAACATTGGAACATGCCATCGCTAACCAACTGTCCTCCTATCTCTCATCTAACAACCTGCTTGACCCTCACCAGTCAGGCTTCAAGAAGGCACAGTCCACTGAGGCGGCTCTCCTCGAGGTGACTGAGTCCCTCCGTGCTGCCAGAGCCTCGTCCCTCTCATCGGTTCTCATTCTCCTCGACCTGTCCGCAGCATTTGACACTGTGAACCAGATCCTCCTTGCCACTCTCGCCGAACTTGGCATTGCTGAATCTGCCCTTTCCTGGTTCACATCCTACCTGACGAATCGCACCTATGTCCAAACCCTGCACTCTTGACACCGGTGTCCCTCAAGGCTCAGTTCTGGGACCCCTTCTGTTCTCCCTATATACTATATCCTTGGTGAAACTGTGTAGGCAGGCTATAAATTTATGTGAAACTGTAGGCCTCCTTTACATACCGGTTATTTAAGGTCTTGTAGTTTTAGCTCAATTTGTTTGTCCCAATGATACAGTCACATATCCACTTGTTTCTGTGTGTTTAAAACTCCTTGAATTAATCCCAGTTAATAATTAATGAAAAGCACATACTCCTGTTGAATAACAGTTGCAAAATTTCACTCTAGGCTATAGCAGACCTCGATTGACTACTTAAAATCCTAACAAACGAGAACTGCAGCCTTTAATATGATAGCCTATGAAAAATGCAGTTGTATTCCTGAGTAAAGTAGGCCTCCACAACAAATCACGGTTGCTCCAAAAAAAAAAAAGGAGATCATTGTATTATTTATAAATTAAGACTGTATTCTATACAAATAAATATTTAAAAGGGATGTAAAAAAGTATGTTTACACATTTAATTAAATGTCATTACGGCTGAGTTTTTTTCATATTGTTTGTTTTAACTGTAGACCACAATGAATGGTACACATTTCACCAGACCCTGAAGCTTACCTGCTTCTCTGTACTGTCCAAACACAAGGTCGTCAGGTTCCAGAGCGGCTGCGCTGCCGATGTGGGTCCCCTCCTCCCCATAGTTGGTCATGTAGAAGGAGATTCGACCCTGGAGCAGATGGACCATTAACAACCAATCACAAGTGTCCTTGTTCTACTACTGCCCTTATTGGTAACACAGTTGAATACCGTTTACTTTAATATTTACTATACTATTTAGTTTAGTCATATATCAGACACTTTTATCAAAAGTAACTTACAATGCATTTTATATATATGAGATATGAGCAGGTAGAGCTTAGAGCATATTGCTCAAGGATGCTTAAAGGTTAGACTGTGGACATGGGGAATCAAACCCAGAACCTATTGGCTGGGAGTCGAAAACAACTTAACCACTCCAAGTCAAAGAGCCATTGATTTAGGATCCTGACTTGCCTGTCTCTGAGATTCATACAGAATCCGATCCATGGCGTTGAGGAGAGTCATTTTGTGGTAGAAGTTCAACACGGTCTCTTTGGAAAGCTGAGGGTTGGAAAAAAGGGTCACAATGTGCTATATTCTCACAGAGGTGGACCAAAGGATCAATATGGCAGTTCATTATCGGCCGACATACCCCCTAAACACGTGATTGGTGATCAGCCAATGAACTCCAATCAACGAAATTTGGATATTGCAGGAGCCTACTACACGCCGCTGTGCGACGCTGTGCGACGCTGTGCGCAGCAGTGGCTCGTCTGGTGTGCGACCTGCTTTGAACTCTGCCACAACAGGCGGATCAAGAGTGGATCCGAAAGAGACATAATTCCTTCACACAGCACTTTCATTTTTTAAGCATTAATCCAAAAAAAATGTGTTTTTACCCAATTTACCCGTTTCGGAAATTAAATGGAATCAAACGGCGACGTAAACTAAATGCCTGCGTCCGTATTATGAAATTTAACAGGGTGCCGCTGGAAAGGAGTATGGTGGCACAGTGCCACTTTTAGCCTACATTGTTTGGGGAGAACCCTGATATGATTATCGCAAGGTTGATCTAAACTAAATTAATAGAAAATATATTTCTTTAATTTCTCCATGGGAGAGAAAGCAGAGGGCCCCGCCCCAACTTAAAAGACAAGCTCGGACAGGGAGAGAGTTTTCTCTCTTCCTTTTAATTTGTTAAAATTTAGGGAGTGACTCTGGAATAGGGAAAATGCATCTAATGTGAGTTTTATAACTATAGCAACGTTTGTCTCTCCTAAATTAAAATAAAATATATTTCCTTGATTTTTCAAATACCGATAGCAGCAGGGTACGTCGGAGCTTATCGATACTGTAATAATCAGCCCCGGAGCCCGTTTAATATCGGGTTTCAGTACCCATCCCTAGAGGCAGGGCGGGGGAAAGATAAATGCGTGTGCGGAGCACCAAGGCCACAGTAGCCGATGGGCATACGATTTTCAGAAGGGCATCAAGGCCAGACAGAGGGGCAACGATGGCCATGGCTGCCGGTGAAATTCCTGCCCTGGTCACGAGTAGCCTAATGAAGCGAGGCATGTAACAAAGTTTTGACAATATAAAACATATTTGTATTTTATTCTGGTAAAAAAAGTTGAAAGAATGATTATTGACAAATAATATAATTAAATGTAATTGTATTGACTTCCGGCTTCAGTAAGATCCAAAAAATACACTGTTCACACAGTAATTGACTGATATCATAATAATTATCGTATCGACTGATATGAAATTCTATTGTGATATAGATTGTGGCCATATCGTCCAGCCCTAGTTTGGACTAATTAAGCGTGGGGGCACTCGGTTTATTGACAATTTCTATAAGTTTAGACGTAAGGAACGTCACATAAATGAAACATCACTAACAAACGAGAAGGAATGAGTGGGATTACTGTTTATTTGAACGAGTCAGGCCAACACACTCACTTGCGCACTAAGGAAAGCAGCTATAACGACAATGTCATCAAGACATATGGATAATACACACCCAATTTAATCCCCGATTTAATCCAACATATAATCAAATGGAACAGCATCACCTGTGATACGCCCTGCTCGTATCAATATTCGATAGGCAAAGGAAAGGCGTGCTACCGGGGAGAAGCAACTGTATTAACCTACTAAGCTTTGCATAACAAACAATGACAGACAGCAACATTCGCGTGTCGGCTACATGGGAGATGCTTATATTTGTAAGCTACTTTTTGCTTCCCTTGATGTGGCGCAAGCCTAATATCCAGATATACAACAGCGATGCGCATAGGCTATTTCTTTAAAGGCTGCCGGTGTCGTGTGTTGATTTTAAGTAGTCAAACAAGTCAGCGATAGCCTATGGTTACTTTCATTATTTATTTTGGATTTATTTAGAGTTGGAACAGGATGGAACTGTATGATTGGGACGAATAAATTGAGCCAAAACTACAATTAATATATTAAACAACATAATTAACCAATATGCAAAGGAAGGGTATACTGTATTCGCGTAACATAATGACTCTTTCTGACATCCATGCCCATGAAAGGAGCGCTGTCTACGACTTCACTCACAAACTCAGAGCGGGGGTCCAGCTGACAGCGCTGTTATAAAGTTTAGGTTTCAAGAAAGCCAGTGCTTCACATTGTAGGAACTATGTTGACATTAAATTAAAACGGCTGCATTTGGCTATGCCCGGTGAGATGCAGGCTGGTTATTGCTTCCTATAACTGAGATCAACAAAAAGCTTTTTCTATGGTTAGGTGAACCTTACCTTTATTGTGAGTCAATATCAATTATGTTAAAGCAGGATAACATTACAATCAATAATGGCGGCGCCTCTTGTGCACAATAATTTTTGAGTCACATGATCGACTCCTGCAATCTGCAAATTTCAAGTTGATCGGCAGATCACGTGCTGCTTAGGGCGTATATCGGCCGATAATGATCGTGCCATCACTAGAGACAATCAATCATTTGATTCCTCAATTATTCCATTTTACATAATTCTTCTTTAAATTGCCCTGACTCTTAATAAAAGGTAGGCTACACTTAACCATAGACATAGCCCCCTTTTTTTTTATCTCGGGTATGGCAGATTGTAAGTTTCCTTTGCACACTAGATATTTATGGTGTATATTATTTTAATTGTTGTTTTGGCGCAATTTATTCAGCCCAATATTACATTCATCAACTTTCCGTGTTTGGTAAACTCCTTGAATTAATCCTAATCAATAATGAATGAAAAGTACATGCTAGCGTGGATTAACAGTTGAATGGGCTGAAGTTGTCAAACTGAAAGACATTTGATCGTTAAAAATGTCACCATAGGCTATCGCCGACGTTGACTACAAATCATAACCCACGAGACCTGCAGCTTTTAAAGTGATAGCCTATTTGCTACGCGGTTGTATACTTGGGTAAAATAGGCCTACGCCACACCACAGGAAACAATAAGTTAAAATATTTGTCATCACCCATGTCCATTGCCAGATCACGTTTGTTAATTAAACAGTTAATACATCTTTTAAAGTTCTTTTCCTGTTACCTTTTGCTCATGGAATGCCAAGGAAAATTATAAATCCTAGGCTAAATACTTATAATAATCTAAATGAATTATTATATTATAAAGTCTTGATTATCTTCCATAATGTAGTCATAGCTGTCATAAAGGGTATGTTGGTCAGCACTGGGATTAGAAACCTGGCTGCCCCCGTTTTAAATTAATTTGTGCTCGGTATCAGTGCTCGGTATCAGTTTGGCTGATCACACATTAAAAAAAATCGGTGATCCGTACCAGCCTAAATAAATCGTGATTGGTGCATCCCTAATAGAAAGCGAGTGCATTTACAATTAAAGAGCAACTTCCATGTCTGTATATCCCTTTTTAAAAATTGTATTAAGACTAGACTTCTACATTTTTAGTTCCCAGGCAAACCAAAAATGAACTTGACTGACATGCGGTAAGGCAAACACTAGAGCTACAGTGAATGGCACAATTGTTCCTCTGCACTTGCACCTGGAAGTGCAAAAATGGCAAGATTCCAAAAGAACAGGCAATTATATATCTGTAAATAATTTGTTAACCATATTAAACCTGATCTGCTACATTCTTTCTCCACACATGATTCAAACAGGAAAGGGCCTCAGGGTGTGGTCTACACTTTCAGGTGAATGGGTGTCATACCTGCGGATCCTCTGAGGGGTTGATGATCTGGCCCTGCCGGTCCATCACCCGATAAATCGGGATCCCAGAGATGACGTTGGGTTGGATGAACTCCAGGCGGTCTATAAACTCAGCAGAGGCCCCGGGGAACTGAGGCTTGTCTGTGGGGTCGAAGGACTGCTGCCGGCGAGCCCCCTGCAAAGAGACATAAGTAAAGCATACATAACATACATAACAAACATAACATCAGACATACGACAAGTACTGATCCTGACAAATCTATTGAAACAAAGGACTGCTGGTTCACACTCCCTGCAACAGCCAAAAACAAATACTATCACACATCCATTTCAGGAATTTTTTATTCAACCTTTATTTTATTAGGCAAGTCTCATTGAGATTAGAAATCTATCATGTACCAGACTTTTCACATTCCAAGACAAGTCTAGGAGGACCAAAGGAACCAGAGTTTACTGCATAATTAGCCATTTTAGTATTAGGAGAATAGAAAAGTGAAATGCAGCAAAGAAATAGAAAAAACAAGTCAGTAGACCAAGAATATGTTTAAAGAACTCACGCAAAAAAATAAATATATATATATATATATACATGTATATATATACACATTATCCCCATCTTTCCCCCCAACGAAAAGACTGCAGTATGCTGTTGGATTTCTGATGCATACTAACAGAAAACCTTCCTCTTCTTTTGCAGAGGGGTTCCCAAGTATATTCACAGCTGTATATAATGATAACATTATTAATCAAACCTATAAACAACACCTGGTGAGAAACAATAAGAGTACCTGTAAGCACAGTGGACTAAAGATGCACATTTTGGCCCTCTGGCGGGGAATCGACTTTGCAATTTGCTGTGGTAAACCCATTGGCTACTAACAGATAGTCAGCAGAGTAAAACAGGAAGTAAAAATAGAATATAAACAAAACAATATAATAATGAACACACTTGGCAGCGGTATCTCCACAAGCAGTGGGCCAATGCGATGCGCTCTGCCATTGGTCTGGGGAAGTTAGAGCCCGGGACCCCAGGTAGTCAACCAACCAAAGACTGAGTCTTCCCCTTCCAACTTTTCCGGGATACAATCCTCCCGCAGATTATTGTGCCTAGTAGCGAGTCCAAGTCCTCCACCTTGGCCTTGAGCAGTGTGTTGTCTGACTGCAGTCGAGAGCAATTTTCGTTCTGGGCTACAATCCGGTCACTGTGATCTGACAGCGCTGTATCCATATCTGGCAGCTTTTGGGTGTGGGACTCAGTGGTGGACTGAATCTCCTCGAATGCTGCGGAAAGCGGTTTCAGCGCCTGGTCGATGGTTGTTTTAAGTGTCAAAGTTAAAGTTAGTCAGGCCGGCCATCGATACAGAGTATGTCAAGGTCTGCGGTAGATTGTTCGCTCCAAGTTCTTCAGCAAAAACGGTATCCCAAAGACGCTCGAGGATGGATACGGATCCATCGTCCCCTTTTGAAACGTCCGTTTTTAATTGTACATGTCCATGTACAATACTATTGTGTCAGTACAGACATTCTTAAAACAGAGAATATAATGTAGATAGATGGGGTGGAGGGGTGAAGGGGGAGATGGATGAATTGATGCGGAGGTTGATGTGGAGGGGTGGGATGAAGGGGTGGATGTGGTGGATGGACCAGTGGAGGTATGCAGAGGTGGCTGTGGTGGAGGGGTGCGATGATGGGGTTAAACCATAGCCCCTTTCACACATAAGTCCCGGTAAATTACTGGGACACCTTTCAGGCACCGCGAGTGGTTTTCGCTATTCACACACGATTCATCCTTGTGTCTTGCATCTCTACAACCTTTAAAATATCTGGTTGAGATCTAGTGACAGCATAGGCCATGGCTATGGCTTATTATTCCATATTTATTTCCCCCTGATAAATAGCAAATTAAGCTAATTGTGCCAATTAAAAAAATAAATAGTGCAACTCTTAGCAACCAAGTTGAATTGCAAGACAAAGTAGTATTTCGGTGGAATAAACATTTAAACCTATAGGTAGCTTCACAGAACGTAGTATTTGAGTGGAATAAACTTTTACAACTATAAGTACTTGGACAGCTAGTAGTATTTGGGTGGACTAAACCTTTAAAACTATAGGTACTTTATCGCTTGAAGCATTTCAATCAAAAAAAGGGTTCTAGAAATGCGGTCCTGAAACTGCAGCCTCCATTGCTTCAAACCCCTCATTGTAAAGTGGAAAAGAAAGAAGCCAAAGCTTTTCAAAGTTCATGAAAATTACAATAAATAAAGCTGTGGAGCAGAAGAACAAAATATGAAATACAATCTAATACTATACATTAATCATATGAATACTAAGAGTTTTCACCATTTCCGGGAAGGGTGTAAACACTCCCCCGGGTTCGACCAATAGGGTGGCTGCTTAGGATACGGTACATTTTTGCTTAAATAAGCTCGGAAAACATGGGATTAAGGTCATACATGGGATGTTGATGTGTTTGTATGATGACTTAATGTCTATAAACACACTGTACCAGTTGATTCGCTGGAGTAAGGCTGCCATACAGATCTAGCAGGTTGAAGCTGGTTAGCCAGTGAAGCTATAACGTTGGATATGCTAACTGGCAGCTAGCTGGTTAGGCAGCAAACAATCTAACCTTGTTGGACATCATAATTGCTCATTTGTACTCACATTCACCCTGAAGCTCCGTTGTTGAAGCATCCTGCATGCGTTCATCCCTATAATCTGTCTCACAGCATGGGAACAGACCCCAGAGAGCTTCACACTTCTCATCGCCGCCATCTGCCCTCCCTGGATAACTTAATAATACTAAATTAAGATTTCCAGGCCAAAGGTGAACACTTGGTCGTTTACTTTGTCCACGTCTACACCTTATCCATACAATTCAGTGCGCTCACACCTCTCTATTCTCACAATATTAAGGCTATCACTTTGTAGGTCAGCGATGTGGTGATTCGGCTTGTTCTGGGTTGGGCCGCGTCCCATTCATAATCTGTTTAATATAACATGGGCCCTTCATTCAAACACAACAATGGTACGTTGGGCTTTCAACGTTAACTTCAATTATTTTTTATGTTCATATTTTTTTATCCATCTATCTATCTAGCAAACTTTCTGTCTATCTATCGATTTATCTATATATATATCCAACTATCTATTCAAAATCGCTTTATTGGCATAAACAAACAGACATTTACGTTGCCAAATCAGTTGAAACTTTGGGCAAAGGAAGACTTACAAAGAAGTACAAATAGGTTAAAAAGAAAACGAAGTGTAAATAACTAACTAGTTTAGGCGAGAAGGAGACACTAAGCGACAAACTGATCAGATTTGGAACGCAGCCGTAATACATTCTGTCTGACGTCCCTACCAAGCGCCATATTTAGACAAACAGCGCACGTCATCTGATGTCGTCCTATTTCCGCACCACGATGGAGGTCTGCAGCTCAGATGGGTTTAACTTTAACGTCACATTACGAGAGTTTGGCTGCGAACAGTGTCTGCTATCCCGACCCGATGGCTCCTCGTCTTTCATCCAAGGTGACTCTTAAATTCACACTACACTGACCCAGCCATGGTTTAGCAGTATTTGTAGCAGCTAATACAGATAGCTACAACTAACTGTTCTTGTGTTGTGATGTGTTGACGATGTGAGTCAGCTTCCATCTCAGGAATTAATACATTTTTATTACGTTTCATTACGTCTTTATCTCTTGTTTTTGAATGGGACATCAGTATAGTGTCTGTATCCCTCTATAAATTTTTGGTTTTGTTTACTCTATCTCCTGTCTGTCTGTAGCTCTCTCAGAGACACCCGTGTAATATCTCTGTCTCGGAAGGAGACACCCGTGTAATGTGTGTGTGTAATGTGTGTGTGTAATGTGTGTGTGTAATGTGTGTGTGTGTGTGTGTGTGTGTGTGTGTGTGTGTGTGTG
>OMKX01114676.1:695-30358 GCA_900302425.1 Brosme brosme | reverse complement strand
AGACCATATAGAGGCCATGCCTTTATGGAGCAAGTTTTGGAGCTCTAGATTCAACAATGGCGACGCATATTGAAATTATTGCAAACAAAAAATCCTTAAAAATAATTGGAGATATATTTTTCTAGAGTAAAGGTTGTAGTAAGACCATATTGAGGCCATGCCTATATGGAACAAGTTTTGGAGCTCTAGATTCAACAATGGCGATGCTATTGAAATTATTGCAAACAAAAAATCCTTAAAAATAAGAGGAGATATATTTTTCCAAAGTAAAGGTTGTAGTAAGACCATATAGAGACTATGGAACAAGTTGTGGGGCTCTAGAGTCAATAATGGCGACGCTATTGAAATTTGACCTTTGTGGCCGTTTTGCACTTTGCAGACGGTCCCTAAGCTCGCGGCTGAAAGCCGACAGCTCATAGAAGGCAATGCAATTCACCGTTCTCTAAAGACGGCTCGTTTGGATGAAAACAAGGTTGTAGCTGGTTCTCTAGGTTACTACATTTAGCTAGAGGTGTCATTTGCGTCGCAACGATGTTTCAGTGATGATCTATTGAACCGCAAACTCCGAATCTGCCCATTTCTTTCTAACTTGACGGAAGTCCTCTACTTAAAAAAATTAACTCAAAAAATTCAGCAGCGGCTATTTCGGGGCAAAGGGGAAAACCATGGAGCGTGAGAGAGAGCGAAACCTCCTCAGTCCCCCATGATTTCGTTTGCCAAAAACGCAACTACGACACGTAGGGGCGACCATGTTCTCGGTGAGTCATTACCAAACCGAAAGTAAGAACTTGGTTCAGCTGTGTTCATACGGGCGAACGCGACGTCGACGGTAACTTATTTTACTGATATACTAACTTTAACTATGTTGTTTGTTGTGGTTGTGGGTGTTAATATGCTGTGAGTTCGAGGCTACAGACCGGACGACTCTACTGAGGTAGATGATGTTGAGAGCTGATGGAGACTGATGTAGAGTCGTAATGTTTTATTTAGGTTCAACTGAGTGAAGAGGTATTTTCCTGCCGACAGGGACCTTTATAAATAACATTTCTAAAGGTTGCTCTTTAGTGGGGTATAGCCTACAGCAGCCTTAGTGCTATATTGGGCAATATCGGACGATTGTATTCTTCAATATACTCGCTCACAAACACACAACAGGAGTGTGTAGAGTAGTAGCCTACACGCGAAAGAGTATGCTGGAGATTAAGCTAAGGGTAGCCTAATGTTTTACAGGCTTTGTTTGTGCGAACGACCGGGTGTAGGCTATGTCCGCATTCACATACGCAAATTGTACACCTTATCGCTGTTCATCAAGGCCACCACTTTCTTTTTCGTATTTGAAACATTCGCTCGTCACGTTTCTAAGCAATAACTTAAACCTAGCATCGCCCAGCAATGCATAATAAACACATATTTTACAGCGAGGCTCAAAAAATGTGAGCCACTTCTAACAGAAGCCGGAAGAGAAAGAGAAATACATATAGGGAAGTCGCACTTCAGACTCTTCCACTAAAGACTTGTGACCCGACTCGACTCGGACTCGAGATTTGGGACTATATTTAACAATTATTCGCGAACACACACGTGAACACTCCAAAAATAAACAAGATAACACTTTTTGCCGGGATTTATTTGTTTTTATTAGCGGTTTATTTGTTTTTATTAGCGTGACGAGACGACCGTCACGCAATATCCCGAGATAGCGAACCAATCAAATTGCGCCATCTCAGGAGGTTCACTTGTAACATTTACTAATCCCTTTTATAATTAGTTTGAGTTGCTCTTTGAGTCGGGTCATCTCACATTTGAATTGGCTTTATTATTGGTTGCTTGTAAAACCATAGTTTCATGCTACAGTTTTCCTTAAATTGGATTATATATACAGTATATATATATATATATTTGTTTTTATATTACATCTATGCACTCAACACCCACAACTTGCTGGTGATAAGTGTTGATCAACACTGCTGCCCTGGTAAAGGCAGCAGTTTGTTTGGAGCTGAGGGTGTGCCCATCTGGATCCTGTATGCAAGAGGATATTTACGTTTAGGGAAGGCATTGTTTCCCTGTAAAATAGAGGATGTTTGCTTTTAGCATTAGTAGACAATGACACCAGATCTCATAGCACAGTTTAATTAAATGCTCTTGAGCATGTCTGCGGTATACTTCCTGCTTATGGTAGCTTCTTTGTTCTGTCTTGAAATTAAATCATCAAGTTGAGACTAAAGTCATGACTCATAGGATCAGGTTCAGATTGCTCTAAGGCGATAACATATTCCTCACCCTTGGTGAGGAATATTTGAGGGCAAAAATCCATGTAACGGAATTCTAAGAAAATTGTCTGTTTTGTTTATAGTCAAACATGTTATTATATCATTAATGTAGGCCTAATACTCCAATTTCAATGAGCAAAATAGCCACCTCCTTTGGGGGCTATTTACTACCTAAAGGGTTGGCCCATTCCTGCTCTTTAGGCCAATCCCAACTTTGTCTTGACCTGTATAATCCAAGCTGTGTTTTACATCTTGGGTCTAGTGGAGCACAAGCTCTCTTGTTTATTGTTTGACTGAGCTGACGTCAGTGTTGCTCAAACTAGGAAGTCCTTATGAATGCAATGCATCATGGCTGAACTCAGCCAAGATTGTGTTAATGGAACTTAACAAATTTAACTCAAACCATAGAGATTGTGTTAATGGAACTTCACAAATTTAACTCAAACCATAGAGATTGTGTTAATGGAACTCAACAAATGTAACTCAAACTACAGCTTTGTTTTACAATGTGGAATATTTGTCCCAGATGGTATGGTAGAGGTTTGTTTACATTGGAGAATATTTGTCCCAGAAGGTATTGTAGAAGTTAGATCAGAACAAAGGGTTCAGGTTTCCAGTTTGTTGACCCAAAAAGACCATATTCGTGGGCTTACGCAGGATACCCAAAACAACCACCAGAGTCCTTCCGTGGTTACTTCAATTCTCTCATTATTCTTCCATTATTCTTCCATGCTTCTTGTCCCATGTTTCATATCCCATGCTTGTCGTCCCATGCTTGTCTTTAATTCATCACAAAACAAGTATGGTAGATCTCTGTTTTACATTGGGGGATATTTGTCTCAGAAGATATGGTAGTAGTTTGTTTTACATTGGGGGACATTTGACATCGTCAGCTATCACACGTTCCTCTGCTTTGTATTGTTAAAGCCACATTAGTTAGATGTTGAGTTACAGCCGTGTGGTCTCGTAGATATTATTAAAGGGGACGTAAAATGTAACTGAAGGTAAATGTTGGCTGTTTGTACCGTGTATCCTTGTATTTATCTTATATTTGGACACTGGCACCAGCAGGCACGCTTCATGATCTTCCTCCTCGTATAGTGTAATAACGGCGTGCTGATTTAAAGCAATGCTCCTGTTGTGTTGTCATTCAGGAGGGATGCAGGACTACAACTACCTCCACGGAAACTGTCTGGAAATCACCGTGGAGCTGAGCTGCTGCAAATACCCCCCTGCCTCTCAGCTCAAGAACGAATGGGACATGAACAGAGAGTCGCTGATCGCCTACATGGAAAAGGTAGGGAGTAGGCGGTCTAACCATGACATGTATGTATGTATTATATACATGTATACACGTATCTGCCAGTGATCATTCAAGACCAACTGTAACTAGGCCTGTAACGATAAGTACTTTTGTTTGATGATATATTGTCCCAGTAATAATTGCGTCATTTTGGTTTAGACTATTTTATGCCACCGATATCATGATAATATGATAGCATAATAATAATGGCATTATAATGCGATGAATGCAATACAACATGAACAGTGACCATGGTGACTATGAAAAAGATACTTGATTATGATTAGTTAAACAGATTTTTTCGCACACTAGAGCTGTATTTCAGCCCAATATTATAACGGCTAGGGTGTTCCACTCTCATTTCCTCAGGCTAACCCCTACCTGCTCCTGTATCTGAATTCACTCACACTTACAATACTCTACTATAGCACTAAATAAAATGAAACTCGGTAAGTCGTCTCGGTCAACATAATTCTATCTTCTTGCAGGTTCACATAGGGGTACGTGGCTATGTGACGGAGGCCAGCAATGGCTCCGCCCTCCCTGACGTCAGCATTGTGGTGGCAGGCATCAACCACAACCTGACCACAGGACGTTACGGCGACTACTATCGCCTCCTGCTCCCTGGACAATACAACATCTCAGCCTTCGCACCAGGGTAGGCACTCTGGTCCCCTCGTAACTATAGACGGTTCTCCTTTGATTTCCTTCCGTGAGAAAGAACAACTTGTTTCTTAAGTAACTTCCTGCATGGTTTTTGGCTTCTGTTTCATCGTATTAAACAAAACTAGATTGACATTGACATTGATCAAGTGGATTATTTCTCTTTCGACAGGTACACATCCCAAACGGTCCACAACGTCCTAGTGACTGAGGGCAGAGCCACTGAACTCAACTTCACCGTGAGACCCGCGGCCAGCGAGCCGGGGAGCGGCGTCCCCGTGACAACCGAAGTTGCGACGTCCGCGCAGAGCACCGCCCAGACTGCCACCCACACACCCACCCCCGCCCCTTCCACGGAGAACAAGGCCCAAACCTCCAGCGCGGACCACAGTGACTCTCCCCCTCCTCACGCCGGCCCGGAGGTCACGCCCCCGCTGCTGCCGCAGGACTTCCGCCACCACAACTACGCTGACATGGAGCTGTACCTGCGCAGGCACAGCATCGACTTCCCCGCCATCGCACACCTCTCCTCCGTTGGCAAATCCGCGCAGGGCCGCGAGCTGTACGTGATGGTCATCTCCGACAACCCAACGGTGCACGAACATGGTATGTTGGGGAACAGTGATATGAGTGCTATGGGTATATTTCCAGTCCTTTAGCACCTGCCCCATGCCGGCCGCAAGCCAGGGTTGGCGTCGAATAATGCGGGACCCCTGCGTTTGATTAACCACAACAGATGCCCACGTACACGTACCTTTTCACCTGGAACTGTTTACAGAAGCTCTGTGATAACGTAACACATTTATGTGAATACTGATCGTGATCTGTTATTGATGACAAAGGGCAACTCATTCGAGTTGGTTTGATTCACAAGTACGCTGTCATGCTGTGCTTTCTGAACACCAACGAAATATTAGCGAAGGCGGGACTTGCACAAGTAGTTCTGGAACAGCACGTCTCATATAGAAACAGGCCGGGGAGCAGGATCTCTGACACTCGCTCGCGGCCTGTTTTTGTAGACTTGAGTTAAACAACAGATCTGAATGAACAGGTCCGTCACACATGCTCGCTAGCGACCGGTGGGTGGATGGTGCAACACGTACTTCCTCGTTTCTGGTCTGCTTTTCATAATTTACCAATATTGCAATTTGTGAACCTATTTTACATTGCTTGGTTGTAAGGCCTCAGAAACACATTTTTATAGAGACGCAAACATCATGTTGATGCAGCGATTTAAAACATAGGAAGCTACATAATTTGGTGTGTTTACCTGCCAGAATGGAGAAATCGTCTTCTAATATGGTACCCTGAATATTTTTACCTGTCAAATTATCAAATCTATCCCACCAGAACACTGGTTGGTGGCAGTTGTGGTATTTGGACCCTGAGTACTGGACATCAATACAACATGAAGTCTGCTTATTTCCTCCCACCAGGTGAGCCCGAGTTCAAGTATGTGGGCAACATGCACGGCAATGAAGTGGTGGGACGGGAGCTGCTGCTCAACCTCATCGAGTATCTCTGCCGTAACTATGGCAACGACCCCGAGGTCACCCAGCTGGTCAACAGCACACGCATCCATATCATGCCCTCCATGAACCCGGACGGCTATGAAGTGGCAAAGGAAGGTGAGCTGAGGCTGTCACTCACACCATAGTATGCCCTTACGCACATTGACACACGCAGACACTCCTGGGAGCTTTTACATATGCATTCACGGAATGTTGTTTGTGCTGCTTGCATACAGCAAATTAGAAAAGCTTTTTTGTGCATATTTGTGTTGGCGTACTTACTTTTGTCCTGACAATGCCTTGGTAGTGAATTCATTTTTTTTTCTTTTACTAATGTCATGTATACATTCGGGGGGCCACTGTACAGCCCCTTATAGACAATAAGGGCATATAGCAACACTAATAACAGTAATCCAAACACAGTTTAAACACTTTCTTCCTTTTTTTTCCTCCAAGGGGATGAGAAAGGCTACAGGGGAAGGAACAACAGCAATAACTTTGACCTGAACCGCAACTTCCCCGACCAGTTTGTCAATATCACGGAGCCCCAGCAGCCAGAGACCGTGGCCGTGATGAACTGGCTTAAGAGCGTCCCCTTCGTGCTGTCAGCCAACCTCCATGGGGGTGGGGTCTCATTCTTCTAAGATTATGTCTTAACAAAGTTACGACATAATAAATAAGACTATTTACTACTTGCTATTTAAATAGTCATGTATGAAGTGTGTTTGTGTTTTTGTCGATTTACTTTTTGGACCTTTTTGACACATCTACAAAGAATTGATCTCTGCGTTGCTCAGTTAACTTCATCTTGATCATTACATTTGTGTGGTTAGGATAGTGGTTAGAGTGTAACCCCTATCTGCCCATTAATCTCATGTATAATGTGGGTAAAAGTGGCTAAATTACTAAATAGATTACTGTTGGTGAACATTTTTTAATTCTGCTTCAATCCTCTCCCCGTCGTCCCGTCTAACTCAGGCTCTCTGGTGGTTAATTACCCCTTTGATGACGACAGAGAAGGAGTCTCAGAGTACAGCAAGTGTCCCGATGACGAGATCTTTCGCCAAGTGTCTAAAGCCTACTCACAGGTAACATGACCCCCTCTGCTCCAACGGTCAGATTGTATGCTAGCTCTCTCCAAATCATGATGTGGAAATCATTTGCGTGTGTGTGTGTGTGTGTTGAAGGAGAACCCTCTGATGCACAAAGGGCACCCTTGTGAGAGGCTGTACCCCGGGGAATATTTTGGGGAGGGCATCACCAATGGTGCCAACTGGTACAATGTTCCCGGTACGTCCCAGACTCTGTAGACACATATCAGCTCATATGACTCTGTAGACAAATATCAGCTCAGAGTTTGTTGACAGTTGCCAACTTTCCAGTCTCACATTTTCTGACCATGCATGTTTTTTTCTAATCCTTTAGTCAAGCTAGCAATCAATGTGGCACATTTCTGATGTTATATACTTTATTTTTTCCAATTAATTGTTATGTAACTCTTTTTTACAGTTACAAAGTAAGCTTAAGCAACACACATTATATTAGAGAGATTATAGCTTGAGCAGTTTTACTTTACATGGCATTCTATTAGAGAGAGAAATTATAGAAGGAGTAATTGTACTTTACATTGTATTATTTTAGAGAGATTGAAAAACTCTTGTCGGTATATAATAATTAGCTGTTCTTTACATGCCTAAGTGCACTGCCCTGGAGGTCACCAGGAGTACCAGTAAAGTCAGGGTTGGGCTCAACAGAAACATCAGAACCTATCGATTTTAGTGTTGAGCTTATAGAATAACTTAGCATTATGGACAGGAATACTGACCAAATCTTGAAACTGTGGGCTAAAAGGTTTTTGGTCTTTTGGTCTTATATTATTAAATGAAGAGAGTAGATGTTGTTCTGAAGGATTTGCGTTACCTTTCAGGAGGCATGCAGGACTGGAACTATTTGAACACCAACTGTTTTGAGGTCACTATTGAACTGGGCTGTGTCAAGTTTCCCTGGGAGCAGGACCTGCCCAAATACTGGGAGCAAAACCAACGAGCCATGCTACAGTTCATCCACCAGGTGACACATTTTTACTGTGTGGGAAAAAGTTATCATGTGAGAATCGAGATTCTTTGCTTCCGCAATAAGAAATCATTTTTTTGGTAAAAAATACCAAATCTAAGCCGCAAAGGTCAATGTTATCATAGTGGGAGAAAAATAATGGTGCCTTCCAACGGAGGGTGCTGTAGTATTTTCGCCAATAATTCATTTGCATCAACTAGGCTATGTTCTGTTCGGTCACATTCATTAAAAACTTACCTGGACCTATAGAACATGACATCGAATCACAATACATATCGAATTGGCCGTCAAACATCGTTGGAATATCGTAGCGTGAGGTCCCTGCCGATTTCCGTCCCTGCCGATTTCCGTCCCTAAATTTGCTGCAGTTATTTATTGTATTTGTTGTATTTGTCTTCTTGATTATTTTCAAAGGGGTCTTTTCTCCTGCCTCCTTCTTTGAATAATGTGTGTATGTGTGTCCCACCAGGTCCACAGGGGAGTCAAGGGCACTGTCTCAGACATCCATGAAGGCACTGGCATCCCCAATGCCACCATTAGAGTTGAGGGCATAGATCACAACGTCAACACGGCCCAGACTGGAGACTACTGGAGGCTGCTGGTCCCCGGGACATTCAGCATCACTGCCTCGGCCCCCGGGTAAGGAAATGGGGGTACATGTCTTGGCCGTGGGCCTTACCCACCTAGTGGAAGATGGCCACCAGGGGAATAAGGCTCATGCTCCTTGTCTATTTCCTGGATTTCCATTGCAAGTGGATTTCCATTTCAAATCCGGCTGCATTTGCGCGCTACTCGTCATCATGTTTTGTACAATCTCTTGTCCGTCTGTACTCTAGGTATGAACCTATGAAGATCTATGCCACAATCCCAAAAGACCGAGTAGAGGTGGTGGACTTCAAACTGACCCGCGTTGGCGCCGGGGCTGAGGGCCGGGCACCCCCAGGCCCGCCACCCACCCAGGACCCCGCCGTGGAGGAGTTCCAGAACTTCATCCGGTACATGTCCCAGGGCGAGGGGCTGGAGGAGCTGGTGAGGAGCACCGCTACAGAGAACAGCTACCGCTACCGGAATGAGAAAGAGATAGCAAAGTCCCTGAGAGGCCTTACCCTCAACTTCCCCAGGATCACCTCCCTGCGAAGGTACCTGCCCTGATACCCTAACGGGCTTTTTTGATTCTGGTGACTTGAATACGTTTAGCTCTCTGCCAACCTTGACTTCAAGTGTTAACGTAAGGAAATAAATGTCACTCACACAAGCTAGGTTTTCAAATTGTGATACCTGTTGACTGAAGCCAGAAGTGAGTTTACATTTTTTCAAAGTATGTAATTACTCGGTTTCATGTATCAGCATGGAAGTTACTAAAGCAGACATTTTACCTGTACCAGATATGTAATATCTTTTGACGGATTTTATAGTGTGTTAGTTAAGGCAATAGTGAGTCTCTTTATCCATTGCTGTGTTTAATTTACTCGGATAATTTGATAATAAAGTCTATAGATTCTCTGTGCAGCTGGGGCCACACTACACGATTTTCAAGGACAATTTGGGAATAATTTGAATGATCCCTGTCATCAAGGTCCAGATTCGATCAAACCGGTTAGATTTTATCAGGCAAGTCTATCTATGATCGGGTGGTGTGTCAAAGATGCAAATCCACAGGGGAACTTTCAAAAGTCCATGAAAAGTGTGTATTCGCAAGGAGGAGCCAGAAAAAACAGGTTTTCAAAACATGGGCATGTCATCGAAACAAACAGCCACATGCGTGGCGCCAATAAGTAAACCTCAAGGTTGGTCGGTTGACATTGTTTGTATTGGTTTCCACCGATTATGCATTCGGTCCATGCATATCACTGCACAAATAACCACAGAGGCGCGCTGTACGGCACCCATGTTTGTTCGTTTACGCTACTCTATCAAATCAGAATACTTCAGATTGAAAGAAAACATTAAGTGTGGCCCCATCTCTAAGTATTTTTGCTTTCTTGAGATATTCTCGGCAGTTTGCGGTGAAAATGATTCCTGACTGTGAGCATTCCTGCCTTTCCATTGTCATTCGATTTCACTGATGTCTAGTCTGGGCCAAAGTGTGGAGTTCCGAACCATCCGGGCTTTGGAGATCTCCAACCAACCGGAGGAGGCGGAGCCATCTGAACCCAAAATAAGATTTGTGGCAGGGATCCATGGAAACGCTCCCGTGGGCACTGAGCTTCTGATGGAGTTTGCAACCTTCCTGTGTATGAACTATGGCAAGAACCCGGCCATCACCAAGGTGAGGGCCTCAGGATCATATGTTCCACTGATGGAGCAGTTCTAGTATATCTGTCCAATTCCTCATCCTATTTTTGTAGTGCCAAAAACCTTGTATGCATATGGTAGCGTCACATACCGCATATCTGCTTTTCTGTATGTACATCGTGTCTCCTATCATTAAGGTCCTATCGCGTTGAGATATAGCGCTAGCTACTTCTCATGTATTATCCATGTGAATTCCAGTAATCAATGTTCTGAGTCATATTTCTGAATGTCTAAGCGCTCTCCTTTCCCCTCTCTCTCTCAATGCTAGCTCATAAACAGTACACGGATTGTCATCTTACCCCTCATTAACCCGGACGGTAGGGAGCTGGCCAAAGAAAAGTGGTGCACCTCCACACGGGGCATGGCTAACGCCCACGGCAAAGACCTGGACACAGACTTCTTTGGTCAGTTGTATGGAACCTTACAAGTGGGTCGGAGGGTCAAAGGTCACCAGAAAGCGCTAAATGAATGATATGAAGAGTAATGATATGGATAGATAACGTTGTATTTGATCTACGCAAGTTGTTTTTATCTTGAACATTACAAATCCCTCTTACTGCGTATACTCTCATTATAGATGGCATGAAAGCCAACCGTATTCCACTACTTTGACCCCAGTCACATGCATGTGTTTGGCACATTGAGTCTATGCCTGTTATATGAAATGTCATGTGCTATATAAATAAACTTGGCTTGTCTTCAGGCAACGCTTCCCAGCGCGTGGTGGCGGCCCAGCCAGAGACCAGAGCAGTGATGAAGCTTATCCTAGAGAGGGGGCAAACTCTGTCTGTGTCTTTAGATGGGGGCTCTCTTCTGGCTACCTATCCTTACGACAAACCCGTCCAGACTGGTAATACAACACAAATACACATTTTTAAAATTAAACCGATTTTTTTTTTTTACATCAATTCATTTACATAACCTTTTATCTCCATACCTTTAAGAAATGGAAGAAACCTGTATGACGGTACATGGTGTCCTTATCAGTAACAGCCTTGTTGGAATCTGTACGTTCTTTCTCTCCAGTTGAAAAGGAGGGCACTCTGAAGTACTTGGCTAATGTGTACGCCACCAACCATCCCAAGATGCACCTCGGAGACCCCGGATGTCCAAGCAATGGGCAAGGTATGCAATAGGAACTAATACTATGGTATTAGCCTTAGTGCTAATTATTAGCATAATATAATCTAGAGCATTGATTTGATTTCTCTTTCGCATTATTAAGCATTCTTTTGTAGCGCTTTTGTACATTGTTTTTGGTCTTTGCCCATTCCAGACGGGGTTCTGAGGGCAGCAGAGAGGCAGAGCCACATGGGCAGCATGAAGGTGGGTTGTAGTGTCGCGCTCTCACGTTGGTGTGGTTACAAGTAAAACGCAGGGGAAACCGTCTGCCTCGGTGACCACCTGGTGCAGTTGGAAACAAGGAGGCTGTCATTAAGATGTGTGAGTAATGTGTATGCCTGTACCCTTCTAGGACTTCAGTGTGGACTTTGGCCATTGTCCCGAGATCACTGTGTACACTGGCTGCTGTATGTTCCCTCCTGCCGAGCAGCTGTCCACACTGTGGGCGGAGAACAAGAAGGCTCTTCTCAGCATGCTTGTGGAGGTAAGGACCCCATCATTAGTACATCATGGGGTCAATACTGGACAGTAGTATGTGCAGCCTAGGGAAATCCACTAGGCATACATATAAGGTTAGAGAAAGTTGTTTACGTAGGCCTATGCAAATACATTCATGCAACTAATAATTTACCATGATACAATTTCTTAGTTTAAAACATGTAGCATTTTTAGTGTAACTATTTTATGTGTGTGTGTGTATATTGTGTTTACCTCGCTATTCCCAATCGAAAAATCTTGCTAAATGATGATTATATAAATTAACAATTGCATTTTCTTTTCTAGGCCCATAAGGGCGTGCGTGGTGTGGTGAGGGATAAGAGTGGGAAACCCATTGTGGGGGCCATGATAGTGATGAACGGGGGGGTGCGGGTCTACACTGCAGAAGGGGGCTTCTTTCACGCCCTGCTGGCCCCCGGCAGCCATGACATCGAAGCCGTCGCAGATGGATACCAACAGCAACGCCAAAAGGTATACATGTGTGTGTTTGTACAGAGGGAAATGCAACTCGTAAAGCAATGACTGTGTTGTGGGTCGGATCAGAAATTAGACGGGTGAGGTTTAGAATAGAACGGTCTACACATGGAAGAGAGGTTGCCTTCCAGGCAAAAGAAACACCTTTTGGCTGTTCAATCTTGGGCATACATTTAATTTACTCAAATTTGCATAACATCCTTTTTCCTCCAAAGAACTCGAGCTTGAATGGTGAAAAGTCACTGAATACAAATGTTTTATTCAAATCATCAACGTTTAACACTTGCAAAAAAGCTCCTTGTTGTTAATATGTGCTTCTCTAAAAATGAGATGCATAAATTATATAACTTTGCTCATCTGTTAAAAAAAAAGCACCAATTTGTCACAAATATGCACCACAGTTGGTCTATTTCTATGATTAAAAGTTTGAGGCTTTTTTAACAGATGAGCAAAGTTATATAATTTTCAAGTTTTTGAAAGTTTTCCTTTCATAAACAGTTCAAAATGAAATATTATTTCATTTTGAAGTGTTTATGAAAGGAAAACTTTCCACAAAAATAGTAATGTCAAAGCATTTTGACATTGTAAATATCAACATTGCAACAAAAGGAATGGGTAACAAAGTACGTTTTTACTGGTTGTATTTGGACGAATGGCAAGGCGGCTCCCCTTTAACGTCCACTACTATGTAAGGTGTGGGGCGGAGCACACAGAAGCGCTCCACCACCTCAATCCTACCATTGGGCTGCTCAGAGATGTGCAGGGTAGGGTAGGCCAGCTCCTCGAACAGGTGCTCCTTTATGGTCCGGCCCAGCTCCAGGCTGTAGGTCTCCCCACAGGGAGTGCCAAGCAGCGAATCTACCACAGAGTGATAAGCGTGCTGGTACTCGGGCACCGTGTAGCCATGGATCACTAAAGCCTGCCCGTTGGTCGTCAACGTCGACGCTTCCTGGGCCGCTTCAGCTGCCGGGGAACCTTGAGAAGGCTCCAAGTCGGGGAGAACGGCAGCGTTTCTGGAGAACCGTTCTGCCGTGGGTCTCGGAAGGTTCGCTCTGCGTTGGGGGGGCACCAGCGGGTCCAGATCACATGTTGCGGCCAGCATGTGTGGCCTGTCCTTGATACCGTCCCCGTACTTCTTAGGACAACGAATGCTGCGCCGTAGGCCATAGGGACACATCTCACTCCTCTGGTGGCACTAGATTTGGGGAAGGTTTGAGGGGTATTATGAATTTTAAAAAGGGTGTCATTTGCAAAATAATGGTAAAAATAAGGATGCACTTACAATTTGGCAACACTTTATTTGTGGTTGCGAGGACAAAAAACGCCACCATTTTTTTTTCTTTCCTCAAATTACGCTGGAAACTGCATGACATGGGAGTCCTGGCCGATCTTGCACCATTAACTGGTTTGTCAACTGTTCAGGCTTCACTTCACTCACCAAGTGAATACAACAGCGTGCTTTGCTGCTCCCTCGCAAAATATAGTGGTGTAAATTTAAATACAAACTTAGAGATTTCAGTCTTCCCAAAACAAATGTAGGTAATGTGGGATTGTTAGCAGCCATTCTCCATATCACCTGCTGCTCTGATCACGCTGTTCAATCACACCTGCATTGAGGACATTTAACGAGGCGATTAGACTGTGCTTGTAGTAAAGCTGTGTGTGTGTGTGTGTGTGTGTGTGTGTGTGTGTGTTCCTGAGTCACAAGTCAGGATAGGTGCATGTTTGACTTTTGTTTCAGCTATTTAACTTGTTTTATGTTTTGGAGTGGGTTAAATGTTACAACCCATTGTATGCATTTGGCATTCGGCATTCATCTTCAAGCAAATTTTCAATTATCGCTAAATTGTGAACGCCACGACGATTGAGATTGACTTTGAGAGGTTTGGTCATCATTACAGGTAGTGGTGTCGTCCCATGAAGCGGCCAGCGTTGTCATCATTGTGATCGACATGGACAACAGTATCTTCGGTCTGCCCAGAGAGTTTGTGGTGGCCGCTGCAGGTAAGAATGTAATATGGAATTATGATAAGAAAAGAAAAAAGATGCTTTATTAATGTTTGGTTTATTGCAAGCAAGTTATCTCAAAGCTAGAACATATACAATCACATGTTGGGTTTGCATATGGGTCAGTGTATTCTGGAACCAGGTTATGTTAAATTTGATCAGATTAATTTTTTATTGAGAACTTATGGAGAGAAATGTTAAGCTTACCAGTGTGGATATATGGTATCGTCATCACAACAAAACGTCAGTCATTCAATTTGTCAAAAAGTGAAAATATATTTGGGCATACTTTGTTTAGTAAGTAATGGTATTTGACTCAGTGGAATGATTAATGGTGATGACACTTTAATTTCATGGACATTTAACTGAAGTCTTGTGTGTTTGTATGTATATAGCTTGTGATTCATGTCTACTGTGTGCTACATGTCCTCTTCTTCCCTCTCCACAGCGGCCTCTATGACTGCCCTGGTGGTGACTGCATGTATCATCTGGTGTGTGTGTTCAGCCAAGTCTAACCAGCAGAAGGACGGCTTCCACCGGCTGCGTCAGCACCGGGACGACTACGAGGACGAGATCCGCCTGACCTCCATGGGCTCCAAGAAGGCCCTGCTGGGCCACGAGTTCCAGGACGAGAGTGAAAGCGATGAGGAGACACTGTATGCCAACAAGCTCTGAACAACCAGCGATGGCCCACACACCCTGTCCCTGCACTCTGCTTGTAGCCCGCTGTTTTCCTTTTGGTTGTTTGTACATTTGTTAACCCTTGGCCCACGAGAACATGAAGGATCATTGGGCTATGGTGCCCTTTTCTTTTTTGACTGACTTTTCAATAGTGATTGTGTCTCCCACTCTGGCTCTCCCTCACTCTTGCTCTCTCTCTCTGCCATCAAACTCTGAATATGTGTGTATTATAGTAATACTATGAGAAGAGGAAACGAGGAGCTGCCCTGTATAGAGGGGACATTGGGAGTTTACAATTCAACGCCTATCCGTCCAATACACACTGAAGGTCACGCCTTCTTCACACCCAATCCCTCCCAAAAGTATTGTTTTGTTGACTACTTTCCAACCGGTCTGTCTCATGAGAAAGTTTTTCAGTCCAAACACACAAAATCACAGAAACCTGCCATTATTGATAGAACCTATGCTGCAATGCTACTGTACATTGTTACATCGCTACTTTTATTTGGTAAGTTATTATTTTAGGCACGTACGATTTTGGGATAGAGAATCCAACACTGTGCCTTGGCTGTGGTCAAATTCAACAACCTGTTGAAAGAGTTTGCGATGGATTATAAATGGTGAAATAGCATCAAGTGTACTAGGGGTAAGTATCAGATCCAGGCTTTACTAAAGGGTGTACAGAAATCTAAGTATTTGAAAAGTTGCTGAACTCAAATGTTTTAGTGCACAGAGGATTGTAACCTGTTGTTTGTATTGTCCTCTCAGTTCCCTGACGCAAGTCAAAATGGAGGGAGCTTTAGGGCTTTAGGTGCAGGGACCTCTATGCATAGGAAAGCAATGATGAAAGCAAAAAATGCTTTTTAAAATACACCCAGAAATATCATACGTTGGAAAGTATGATCCTCAATTGTTGGCTTATTGGATCATCTTTTTTTTACTTTGCAACTTTTTGGATAGAATATCAAATTACTTTTTACATTTATGTGGCTTTCATGGCTTTCTGAACATAGGCTATTTTACATATTCCTTTAAAATGTTCATATGTCATGAATGTTTGTTGCCATATCTGGCAAACTTAAGTTCATATAACCTTTAGCTCTGTTAATCACAGATCAGTGATTTGACCACTTAAGTGTTTAATAAAGAGGCCCACTTTTTTTGTGGAGGTAACCTCTTGCTATGCACAACATTAGAATGGATATGTGACCGGCCTTTGGGTGGATGATAAATATATCTGAGAGTAGTGATTTGTCATTGTAGGCCAATATCCCCAAATGCCACTTAAACAGTGCAGCAAAAGTAAATTATTCATGTGCGAAAAGTTGATAATTTATTTTCCTTAGTAATAGTGTTCTGGAGTGTTTGTGTGTGTGCAGTTGTGTTGAAAGTTGGGTACAAGAAGTTAGCTTTGATGTTGGTGTAACATTTTATATAAACTGGAAATGAATTGTACATATTCAGATGTTTGCCAAATGTAGATAAAAAAGAAGTGCAATTTAAAGTAAACTATTGCTCTACTGCAAACAAAATGTTTAATAAACCTTTATATGCGTGGTCAGAAGACATGTTGCAATGAACACTGTCATTAAAATCAAATAAAAGATGTCATGTGTTTTTTGCTTTTATTTGCATGTTGTGTTGTCTATCGTGTTTTGCCACTTACCTATTTATATCCACAATATTTATTTTATGTTTCGGCATGTATAATATTGGTCATGTATAATATATTAAGTATTGTAGCCAGGAGTACAGGAGTAGCAACCTATCACCACTGCTGCGGGTCACCATGTAGTCAGCAACATGTGACATTTATCGCCACTGCGGGGCGTTATCGAGTCAGTAACATGTGTTTTACTGACACGTGACGTTGAGCTGCTGACGTAGCCGACAACAAAGATGGCAGGAGTAGGAAGCAGCAACTACTGGGAAGGTGAGGTGGCATTAACATTACACAAACTCACTTTATTAATGTTTTATGTGTGGTTTCTGAAGTATAATACAGTGTTCAGTCATAAAGCGGAGTGTTCTGGCAGCAGACCAGCAGTTTCCGGTGTATAACCCATGTCTCTTCAGGGCTAACCGAGCTCAGATGGATGCAAGCTAACTAGCCACAAGCGTATAAGAGGACGTTCGCGTTTTGCGACCTCTTAGTCGCAATTCCCTACATGGAGTGCCCTATTAATGTAAATACAATTCGTCTGATTGTATGTAATGGCGATAAGCTCACCAATATCGCACCTCTACGGACAACTTGGGTCATCGTCTTTGTATCTGCATGCCTTTGGCTTCAAAAATATCAACGTTTGTCATGTATGAGCCACTTTCTGTCAATAAGTCCGTGAAGCGTGCTCCTACATGACAAACGTTGATTTTTGTGAAACCCGAAAGGCATTCAGATACAAAGGATTACCCAAGCTTTCTGCAGAGGTGCAATATTGATGAGGTTATATCCATTAAATACAACCAGATGAGACTTATATTTTCATGAATACACTCCATGGAGGGAGTTTCGACAAAGCGGTTGTGATGCGAATGTCCTCTAAGTCTACCTGTGCGAAGACAGGGCAACACTGGACATTTGTTATTCAGAAACACAGCTTCTGTTACACTTTACAACCACACTCTGAACCCTGTAGGAAACAGACTGGTGTTGCTAGTTTCATCGGTTAGGCGTCATTTTATCGTACATCAGTGATGTTCACAGCCATCTTCTGGCGTATCAATAAGCTCTGGCGTTAGAGCTTTTTACAATAGAATACGTTTTAACTAATCAATAGTTTATTGTTTGTGATGGTGTGAATCTGAATGGGTCTATAGTACACACATGCTAGTATGCCCTCAGAAGTTTACCTAGATGAGGTCCTGCCTGGCGCTGGTAGTTTTTCCCATGAGATGATTTGGCCTTTACCTTTCTAATACAAGACCATGTCTATCAGAAACCAGCAATGAGAGGAGGTCTTCACCTTTTAATAAACATCCATCTCCATCTGAAACCAGCGAAGGGACTAGCCTATATGGATGTGATATGATACCAGGTGCCATGTTCTCTAATGCTGTTTCTTGTGCCGACAGATCTGCGGAAGCATGCCAGGCAGCTGGAGAATGAGCTGGACCTGAAGCTTGTGTCCTTCAGCAAACTGTGCACCAGTTACACCACTTCCAGGGATGGACGCAGAGGAGATTCGTAAGGCCACACACATTATTTTCCATTATTTCTAAAATTGGACATGTTATTTCCCAATATTGTGACATACCAGTAAACTAAACTACTACATCACTTCATATTAGTCTTTAAAATACAATGAGATAACTTGGTGTAGTGTGTCTGTTATAGGGAGACAAAACACCAAGGTAGTACAGTACTTAAGTAGTGCTGTGGCAGAAGCTACATAGAGATAATAACATAATTCACCACAGTATTCTATTGTTACATTGTCTTATACGGGCTCCTACTGTACTAAGTTGTTATTCATTGTATTTTATTGAAAGGAGGTAGAGTAATTACAAAATCCATGTCTGCAATTTATTTTAAGATTTAATAACTTTTCATAATTGTTCGCAATGTAGATAATCAGCAGGATATATGACAATTATAATTTTACATTGACAGATTAATCAAATAAAATACTACACAAAATGCAATATAATATATCAATTTGGATTAGGAATAACATGGCGAAGTACACATGTCATTAACTCATCCTTTAAACATGTTTTATGTTTCTATTTCTTTAGGTCAGACACCACCCCTCTACTTAACAACTCAAGCCAAGACAGAATGTTTGACACAATGTCAGTTGAGATTGAGCAGCTGCTGGCAAAGGTAATTTTATTACCAATGAAAGATTGGTGTTCTTATGCCAAAATAAAAGTAATCAAAACAAGTAGAACCCTCCAAGCCAGACATTGAGATGTAATATTTCAGGACAAAATCATTTTTTATTTGTTTTAATTTGTGCACGTGTGCATCCAAATTGCTTAGCATAACAGTCCATGATGTAGAGGGGGACATATTCATAAACTCCCCCAGTGTATTGAGTCTGCATCTGGATATGCTCATGTAGGTATAGAGGTATAACTAATGATTACACTGTGAGATGGCTTACTGCATGGGTGGAGCAAGGACTTTTGCTTTGTTATCTTAACCTGGAGTTGTAAACCTCCACCGATGATATGCCTTCGTTTAATGAGCATGTTTGTCTGCCCTCAAGTATTCAGTCATCTTCTCATCGATTCCCCAGCTCACTGGAGTCAACGACAAGATGGCAGAGTACACGAGCACCCCAGGTGCAGCATCTCTCAATGCTGCCCTAATGCACACGTTGCAGAGGCACCGAGACATACTGCAGGTTTGTTTCTGTTTACCTCTCATGTTCATGTCTTGTTTTTCACTTTAGAACACAATTGAAATACAGACACACTATTTCTACACTTTCACATCAAATTAAGACTTGCTTTCATCAATTTATTTATATAATTGATGTGATGAATATGCTAACTTCTCTACTCTGATGCATTTTCTCTCAGGATTATACACATGAATTTCACAAAACTAAAGGCAACTTCTTGGCTATCCGCGAAAGGGAAGACCTTCTTGGGTCTGTCCGGAAAGACATTGAGTAAGTGCCAAATCATGAACGCTTCTTACTAATTGTTGAGATTGTGTAAGCTATCAGCTGATAGGGCATTGATGGCTCTTTTTAAATCGTCATATTTTTTTTCTTTCCATCAGGAACCCAATTGTTGCATCAATTAGTAGTGCTTAGTGAGTCTCAGATTTAGCATTGTTTATATATTTTAATGGCCATAGGTGGTTGGATTCCACTGCTTACCATATATTGACACTGTTTGCAATCGTTTATTCCCATATGAAACCCCAATTAGGTCACAGGTCAATGGCACCAGGGTGCCGTATAGTATTTAGGCATGGCCTATCGCCGACTTTGGTGGTCTATGTCAGAGACAATAATGCATGTGGATTGACTGACTGAATCCCACCAAAACTATTAAAGCTAAATAATTCCTCATACCAATTTGGGACCTATACTTGCATCACATTTAGGTAATTTTTCTTCACAGTAAAACTTTTTTTGTGTTTCTGAGTGTTTTCCAGTCATGGAAAACATAAGGAAAATGGCCAAATTGATCAAATGTCCTGCATAAGCTTGAACACACGGAAAATTGTGAAGTTACTCTATAAAACATATTTCATGTATTTGTGGGCTATGTTTAGTCACTATCTACAAGCTATACAGTTTTCTGTCAAAGGAAATGAGCCAGCTTGCAATACCTTTTGAGGAGATACTCGTATGTGCGTCTCATTTCGGGAAGGGCAAAATACTGGCTAGTGACCCAAAGCCAGTTGTAGATACAGGTAATGCAGACAGTGCGGTCGCATTGGCGTCCGGAGCGCTGTGGGGCCCTTTGTGGGCCCCACTGTGCGCGGTCAGAGGCCCAGTGATGGCAAGTGGGCACTTGTGTTTGCAGTCCCTGAACTTGAGCACTGATTGTCACTGAAATCCTCCAAAGTACCTAAAGTAGGGCTAAATAACCTTAGTTAAAATGGCAAGTGTATTTTCAGGGTTGCATATAAAGTACCCTACCCGCATACACACCTATATGATGGATCTTTTCTGCTTATAAGTTAATATGCTTTTATTAGTTTTAGAAACAGTTTTTTTCGGGCATAATGGGTGGTTTGATGCCAAAGCTGTGGGGATTCTGGGATATTCTTGACGTGGACTGCTTGTACGTCAAGGGTTATATACCTTAAGGAAGTTGTTTCAAAGTGGTCATTGATTTAAAAAAAAGTGTGTCTGTCAGGCTACTCATTCTGTATAGATTAGGGTGGCTGCTACTGACAGTTCATACAGTGAAATACGAACCTCTGTGAGCACAGGAAGGTGATGGAAAATGTCCTGGAAAGTACCTGGTAAATAATGAGGCCTTGATGAACATGGTTCTCTTGTCAGAATGACTGAGTTGAGAGTGAAATGAGAAAGGACTGGAGTTGTTTTTTGTTAGTGATGACTTATTGATTTCTGAGGCACTGGATTGACCTCGAAGAAGACCAATGAACGCTTCCTATAGATCCCTCAAGAGAGCCGCCAGTGGCCCAGCACACAAATCTGTTCTGCGGACATCCCAGCCAGTCTCATTAATCCTACAAACTAACCTCTTGGATCCAATATTGCTTACACTGCCTTTGGAGAAAGGTGTTTGGATTTATTTCAACACAACCTAAAGGGAGTTTTTCAATAATTGATTAAAAAATTTCAATAAGGCCCGTGGACCCCATTAAGTAAAAGTCTTACTGATGAGGGCCATTTCTCCCATACCATATGTTTATTGTACTATTATTTATGATGCACTCACTCACAAATTTTCATGGTTTGCACCGGCTAGAAATAACTGAGGGTGGCCTGTAAATCTTCAATGTTACCCTAAGCTGACAGGCATGATTGGGGGGGTATTTATCCTCGAGTTCAAGACTAAAGAAACCACTGTGTTGTGAGTGTGGGAGACCCAAGCACTATTATGCAAATGATGTTAATTGTTTTTGACAGCAAAATTCAGAAAATGCTAATTCGAAAAATATGACCCTACCCTTTTCAGAAGGCTGAATGATGTTTGCGGTGCCAACAACATCACTTCCACATCTGGTGAAATGTGTTTCACTTCCACGGGGCCCTGTTTGACTCTTGGCTAGTGTGAAACCCGTCAGCCCTTGCAAGCTCATGATAGGCACTCAATCAGAAACTGGACATCCACCCAGTCAGTCAGCCAGAAATCTGTGTCTGTAGCACAAGGCGGGTCACTTCTTTGGCTGACGCAGCTTTGCTGTCCTCTTGGTAATCTCGTCACTCTAACTGTATCTAACACTCTATTCTGATCCAACAAAGCTCTCCCAAGTCTCTTTTTTTAATCCACATTTACTTTTGATTTAGCCAACCCCAACCGTTCGGCTCAGGACCACTACCTAACCGTGTCATGCGTGGTGATACTGTAGGTATCGTACCTAAGTGCAACAATTGTACTGATGCAGAATTGTGTTTCTTAAGAGCCCCAAAGACACTTAACAAAGATCGGTCCAACATACGGTCTTCCTGTGCAGCCAGTTCATTTCAGTAATGATTTTTGTTTATCTGTAGTCATTAATAGTCCATTAGTCGACCAGGACATTTGGATGGTCCCATACATCTTGGCATAACCACTCATTAAATCAAATTAGTAAGTAATTGGCCCGGTGCTGTTGAATCTAATGCATATAAATGAGCTGGTGTTGTTGATCGTGCGCTTTGCTTAATAATGAGGGTAAGAAGCAGACAGGTGCCTGCCCCACTCCCCGCAGGAGGGAGGCCTCCACTCAGTGCTAGGGGGGAATAGTTATTCATATGATTAAAGCCTAAACAAAGTCAGTTCTCTTATTGCTTACTAGGGTCTTATTGGCATGAAGAATGCATGCTTACATCTTCTGGATGTCATTGTGAGTATGAAGTATGAAATCACCCCACACAGAACCGAGCTGATGCCAGGATCTGAATCTATGAGCTATGCCCACTGCCAGGTACTAGAGCAGCTACCTAGTGGCAGTATTAAAGCCACGCACAGTCCGTCCTGAGAACAGCTCTAATGAGCCGTTGACGAATAGTTCAATAGTTTGCACGCAGAGCCAACAAGAAAAATAGAGGAAAATACTAAACAAAAACAAAAGAATGCAACGTCTAATGAATTGGATTAAAACCAAAATGACAACTTGATGACATTTGATTTCTTTCGGTGGCCACACTGCACCTATTCAGCTGATTCGACTGTGTTTTGTAAATAAGATCTGCTATGGGCAAGCGAATGTTGACATGAGGAAGAATAGGGGCTTCCATGAATGAATTAAAAATACATATGTGGACCCTACTTGTATTCAGATGTAACACAATGAAGAGTTACCAGACCAGGCTTCTGAAGCCCTTAAGGCTTTATGAACACAATATTCTTGCCTAACTATAATGTCTAGTAGTTTAATCTTTTGTAGGACGTATTAGCGTTTCAAATCAATTCACCATCTGATTGCTATTCTTACACCATTTTTAAGCATTTCACTAATAAACACCCACATGATGGCTTCTCATGGCTATGTAATGGTGAGCTTTGGATGCAATCTAAGGCTTCGCTGAAGCACTTACCATCCTGGACTGGCAGAGGTCAGTAGAGTCCTCTGTTCCGGAGTTCACATGCAATGAAGCTTTGTGTGCATGGTGCTTTGCATGTGTGTTTGAGCCAATACAATTGCGCATGTCCATTCCTCATTCCTTCATTTAGGATGCAGAGCGCTTTAAATTAAACAATGTTTATGGACACCTTATTATAAGCCGTAGTTTGCCACATTGGTCCTGTGGACAACTATTTATGAACGGTAGTAGGCCATATTGATCCTGTGAACACCTTTTTACTATCAGTAGTAAGCCATGTTTGTCCTGTGTGCAATCAAATTCCCCCTGACATGCTGCGTGATATACACTGACGTCCCAATCTGTATTACAGTATAGCCCAGCCCAGTTAAGATCTACTGTCCCCCTATTGCTGCTGCACTATAAATGTCAGCGGCACACATGACGGCTCGCCTGTGAATCACATGGCTGCCCTTTTAAAATCCCAGCCCGGATGATCAAGATGTCTGTCAGCACCAGTTTAACTAAGACCCAGCAAGGCTCGCTACTAGCATGTCTTCAGTCCACTGGAGAGAGAGACGGCTTTATCAGCTTTAAGCATCAACTCGTATGTCTGTCTGGTTGTTACGGTTTTGAGGAAGTATTTGGTCGCAGTCAAATACATTAACTCCTGTGTGTTGTATGTATCCTCCTAATGCTGGTTTCTCTAACCACAATCTAGCAATACAAGACAGTCTTGTTTGGTGATTGGCTGAGAGATGGGAGCACACTGCATTATTTGTGCCCGGCTCTATAACATGATTGCGTGGTGCTGTCAATATTGGGATGGAATCAATGCATTGTTGCACACATAATTCTCAACCCACAGGGATGCCAGGAACGGTCAATCAATTATCAAACAGTTCCTGCAATCAGATCTGCAAATGTTGAAGCATTTTATATATCATATTGAAATTCAAGCCTTTATTATGAAATGTGTTGTCTTCATCGACACACTACTTGGTTTGTTCTCCATTATCATTCCTATCATTTTTTTCCCCCTTGCTTCTTATATTTATTATTTATGCTGTTGCAAAGGCCTCTTTAAGGGAGATGGTAGGGCTGGCGGTACTGAAGGACTGGCAGGATGAATACACAGTGGTGGTTACAGAGGTGTTGCTTCAGCTAGGAAAACCTCCATTCAGATATGGGCCTCTCTAGTCTCATTGTAGTCAATGGTTAACCAAATCTATTTGATTATTTTAATTTAAGTTAAATTGCTATTATATTAGTTTTAATTGCCGCAAATTTATTGACACACAAACGATGTTCTGTTCCGCCTTGTCATGTAAACTGTTGTTGTTAACGGACATGTTGTCAAGCACATGTTGTCTTAGCCAATTAAGGCGACATAGTGATTCATTGATGAATTCCTCAAACTGAGCAGAGCTGAGGGAGAATAACCCCTTTATTCAGCGTGCTCTCGTTTATTTGTGCACCTCTCCTCACCTCTATTGTCCATCACCCTGTTCCATGTTGGTGCAGAGTGCTGCAGCTGATTATGACTAACTCTTCAAATGTTTTTTTCCTCAGAACATACAAGAGTGGCTCTGGGGTCAACAACCGAAGAACAGAGCTGTTTCTGAAGGAACACGAACACCTGAGAAAGTATGTTCCAGTTACTTTAATTGTAATCTTCTGCCCGATGTCCATCTTGAATTAGAATTGATTTGCGCTTCTATCTCATACACCTATCTCGTTTACATAACCTCATGGTGTCATTTATATAAAGGAAAGTTCTATCGTGTAAATGAACGATGACGAATCAGATCGTGAACCCCGCTGTTTCTAATTAAGGTCCAAATGTCAAACTGTGCACTCCATCCGTGTGTTTGTGTCGTGTGAGAGAAGTGGATTGGGGTGGCAGCAGGCTGCACACAAACTGCTCGGAGTTACCACTGAGCAGCATTCATCATGGGCAATGTTCTGCAGCCTTGAGATGTTTTATCCCAGCTGATAAATTGGGCGTAACCAGGAACTATAAAAGCGTCGTATCGCTACTTTCTCTACGGCTCACCATTTGTTTCCTGCCACAGCACCTCGGAGGAGTAAAGCCTCAATTACCCCTTCCCCCGTTCACCACCAAAACTGCCACATATATTTTGTGTCGGCAGACGTGTCCCCAACATGCGGTTCTGCAGCAATGGATTACATGCACACACTTGAAAACGGAAAAGGGTTGTATGTAGGTAAGAAAAGGGGTTGTGCGGACTATGTTTTCAGATGAATGCAAACTGAAGGTAATTATGGCCGGAGTTTCTATTGTGTTCACAGCAAGACCACCCAGAGTGCAGGCATCAGGGGACTCATTAGGCCGTAACTCAGGATAACCGTACTCTACTTTCCCCACATCAATCATCCTCTCCGGGCAAACCCGGTGGAATCGAAGGGGATATAAAAAAACAAACGAGTCTATTAAACCACCGCCCATCCAAGGCCTCACCCAGACCAGTGGCAGAGAGGAAGCTGCGGAGGCGGGTTGGGTTACACTTGATCTGTCCTATTAGAGCCAGAGAACAGGAAAGAGGGAGAAGGGAGGGGATGAAAGAAATGTGTAACACGCCACAAAAAGGGTCTAAACGGGTTTCTGGGTTGTCTCTAAGGGCTGCGCTCTCTCTCTCTCTCAGGTTTAGAGTTGTACTCTCTGTGTACCATGAAATCACTATTAAGGGCGACCTACCAAGCTTGTAATTACACAAGCAGGCAGTGGGAGTGGAGGCTTACTGCTGATATTCACCACAGCAACCTGCCCTTTCCCCATGAGTGTCATCATTTCTCCATCTTTCCATATTTGCTGTTACTTCTTGAGTCATTCAGCGGAAGTGTTTATGCAAAGGAACTAACAGGGAATTTTATTTTAATGTATTCATATTTTAGATGCATCTCATTTATGAATGTTAGTATTAGGCATCTTGTGCAGCGATGCCCACAGGTACAGTGGACATTGGGTTTTTTCTCCAATTGTTAACGTTGAGTGTAGCAGAGAACCTCTGTGAACCTCTCTTCTAACCCCGCCCCCCTCCATCTTGCTTCGTACGTGTCTCCCTCGCTCTGTGTGTTTTTCCATTTCTCTGCCGTAAAGTGTTGTCATGAATAAATCAGAGGAAGGGAGGAGCAGGCCCATTAAGAGTTCATAGTGGAGCAGCCATAATGGTTGTGGTCACTCTGATCAGGGCTTCCTGTCAAATGGAAGTGTATCTCTTCTGTAAGGAACAAACCAACACGCTTGCTTACCACAATGTACAACATAGTGTAAGACCTGGACTTAATCCTGCTTTTACCAAAGTTGCCAACAATGATTAGATATAAGATATGGTTTATTCTTTACATAATGCAACCCCTTGGAACGTTATTGGCTCGCAGAATCAAATTTGCTTAACCGACGATGCTGTGATATGAGTAACGAATAAACCACTGCGGGGGGTCCTGTTGTTGGGTAATGATGTCCCGCAGACTTGGTGATGCGGCTGAGGCGATGTCGAGGTTGCTTACCGCTGCTGGGTACAATATTTTCTAATAATGGGACAGCCTGGAGCCCGGAAGTTGCTACCACAGTTGCCAACAATGATTTATATCACTTACTTTCTTCTATAATGTTATATTTTTTTTATCGACTTTAATCCACTGAAACAAAATTATTATTCCACGGTGCTTCGAGCATATTCGTTTTTGCGTTGTTTAAGAGGCATCTGGTCGATAGTTGTGTTTGACCATACTTTTCAATGTTGGATTTGTAGTTTATTGATTTAAACATTTAAAAGGCGTGTCCCGTCAAATAATGCCTGAGCCCTTTGAACGTTACTGACTAGTCAGGTTCAAATATTTAATAACGCTGTGGTATAGACGTTGATAAACTCCCCATCCGATTGCTTTTGCTCTTCCCTCGCTTTCCTTATTCCTTCTCTCTATGCATTGTGTGAATCCCTCTTACCTCTGGGCATGTTGGCATCCCTCTTAATCCTGTGAACTCTCCACAGCCTTGCCAGTTTGGGCTGTTATTCATGTTCTTTATCTTCCCCTCTGAACCTTTCTTATACTATTGGCTGTACGTCATCTCTTTTTATAGTACTTGTATGCTATCTCTATATACTATAAAGCTGGCTGGATACTCTAAAGGCAGTGAATGCCCACATTACGTCAGTGTTTTCCATTAAACGGCTTAACTCTTGAAGCCCACCTCACTTTAAGAAAGAAGCCAAAATATGATTAACTTTTTAATTGGCCTACCCTTCAGCTGTCCTTTTCACATGCTGCAGATGTGCTGAAGTCTTAAAGCACATTAAATGCTAGTGTCGCACAATCCTAAGGGAGACACTGCATCGCGCCTTACCATGCACCTCATGCTCCAAGCTGAAGATAAAGTGCACCGGCGGAGGGAAGGAAGTCTGCTCGTATCGATTGCTGTTGTAGTTCAGGATGGGCTCTTTCATTGTGTAGGAGCACAGAGCTGCACATAAGACATCAGTGTTGTATTGTGTTGGATTTAGACGGTGATTGAGAATAGATATGGTTAGACTCTATGTTGAACAACAACAGTCTCTTTAAAATGGCAATCTTGAAGATTTCTGTCTTGTTATCTTTTGCAACACCTTTGGCGATGAGCAGTCATTTTTCCAAGAGACACAAACGGTGTTGCCACCGACACCCATTTCAGAACATTCATTCGATTGCAAATGCAAGGGCTTTCATCAGATGGCCATTGGCTGAATCATCATTGTATAACCTCATTCGGTGATCGTTAGTTGGTTTGTTCGTCCACTGGGATGCTTTTAGCATGAGGGGTATTGCCTGATTGTGTATAATTTAATTGTGTTATACCACAGTCATTTAGTGTGGTTTCGTGATGCATCATTTAGTCCACTTTGCACATATTTCCTTAAACTATAGTTTTTATTTTTGCAGTCGATGAATAGTTTAGGGAAATCAATCAATTGAAATTGCAATTCATCAGCATTTATGTCCTTTTAAATAAATCAATACAATTTATTACAGACCATGGCTTTCAAATCATATTTTACTCCCACAAAATGACACCTCTGATTTGATTTCTCAGGACTGGAATGTGAAAAACTTACAACGTTGATGCGTGTCAACACTTTGCAAGCTATATATGATGGCTATTAATGTCATTATAAAAGCATGCTAGGCATATTCATTAACAGAATTTTTTGTTTAAGCCTTATTTAATCTGCAAGAGCTACCATTGAGTTATACCTGCAGAGAAAGAGAGAGGGAGAGAGATTTAATGACTGCAGCAGAACATCAATGATCAGGGGAAAGCCAAGCCGCCCCAAGCTGTAGATTTTGAAGGATATGTCTCTGAAGGACACTTGAGTACCACAAGACTCTTCTGTCCTAATAAAACAGCCGTCTCCCCGACCAGTATCTCGTGTATTTCTGCAACTTATGCTTTGAGTGTGTGTGGTCAGCACGATGACCAAACCTAATGATGTGGACTATAAAATGGAGGTTTCCTAGTTCCAGTAAGATCTGTATCGTTAACCTGTCCCACCCCCATCCACATCCTTCCATATTGGTTTTCTTGATTTGTGAATGATGTTGCCTGTAGAAAGGCCCAACCAGCCGTGGAAGGGTCCGCTTGGATGACCACCTCCATCCTGCCATTCGCTGAATAAAAGTCAATGACTGTAGGCTGTGCTACTATGTGATTTGTCGATCATCTGTCCATCATTTATCTCCATACATGTGGGTGGACACTCCCACCCACATATAGACGTTGATAAACTCCCCAGCCGATTGCTTTTGCTCTTCCCTCGCTTTCCTTATTCTTTCTCTCTATGCATTGTGTGAATCCTTCTTACCTCTGGACACGTTGGCCTCCCTCTTAATCCTGTGAACTGTCCACGGTGTTGTCAGTTTGGGCTGTTATTGGAAATGGAGTTATGAAAAATACTGAAGGATACATTCGCTAAAGCAAGTACAATTATGCAAGTTATGTGACGTGTTTCTTTCCCTTTAACTGTTACTTTTCACTTGGCTTTAAATATCGCTGGTTGTGTTAGATGAAAACCTGCAGAGTCACATCGCTGCATAAGGCCAACTAACATTCTGCTGTAATTAACCAGTGGAAGCCAAAAATCAGGAAATGTACGCTCAGCAGTGGCCAGGCATCATTAGTTACGATTAGCTGGGGCACTGCTCGTCTCCTCTGTGTAATACATCTTCAGCCACTCCCTCTGTCTAAAAGATGAATTAATGTGGCATCACTTGGACCAATGCGAAACTGAAACAAATGGTGTAACAAGGTCTGAGTCGGCGAGACTATTTCAATATTTGTCCTGCTTCAGTGGTTAAAGGGACACTTCACCGATTCAGAACCGGAATTCTATCATTATAAAATCGCTTTTGTAATATAAAAAATTATTATTATATATATATTTTTTAACCCAGTCTTCCCTTGGCCCAGCTTTCCTGATCTAATTTTCTCCTAAGATGATGTCAAATGACGCGTCAAATGATGCGTTTGACGTCATCTCAGGAGAAAATTAGATCAGGAAAGCTGGGCCAAGGGAAGACTGGGTTAGAAAAAAAAAAA